>PITB01014508.1:31160-45879 GCA_004024585.1 Paradoxurus hermaphroditus | reverse complement strand
GCAGCACTGCTCACTAGGGGACGAAGGCCCAAGGGGACCGTGTGAGAGGGAGCGAGCGGGGTGTCTCCTGGCAGCGGCAATCCGTGGAGCTCAGTGTTGCGGGGCGGGGGCGGGGGTGGGGGGGGATTTTGACAGAGGGTGCGGGTCAGTGGGCTGCGAGCAGCGGGGGCAGGGAGGTGAGAGCGGAGGAGGGTGGGCTGTGTCGGCTGGGGGGGCCAGGGGGCTGGGGTTCGCTGCCAGCCGCTGGAGCCTGGCAGTGGCAGGCGGCCCTGCTGGGAGACGGAGCATCACGCGGTTAGCGGTGGAAGAGGGGACGGGGGTTGGGATGATGGCGCCGGTCAAGATGTTGCCGGCGGGGCGGGGGGTGGCGGGGGTGACGCCTGATGAACGGACAGTGCGGTCGGTCGTGGCGCTTGGGGGTACAAGGCGGTGCCATTGGGTTGGCGGGACGTGGGCAAGGAGGCAGGCGGGACTGGAGAGCGAACGCGTGGCCGACAGAGGGCGGCGCGGGCCGGCAGCACGTGGCACTCCAGCTCCGTGGAGGGGCCGGGGAAGAGGAGATCGGAGAAGGGCAGGGCTGGGCTGGGCCCGGGGGACGGGGAAGGCCAGCGGGAAATGACCGAGTGGTGACCTTGACCATTGATCCTAGCGTCCTAGCGCTGTTGACTGTTGACGGGGCAAGACAAAGGAAGGGGGGGGAGTGACACCCCGAGGGGCAGGTGGCGTTGCGGCGGAGAAAACGTAGTAAGTGAAGGGTGGAGTCACCAGTGGAAGATGGCGCCTTTTGAGGGCGAGGGGCGAAGGGTTACGAGTGACGAATTGTGGAAAACGGGGCCATTTGGTCACGACGGAGGGAGTGTGGTGGAGAGCGGGGGTGCTGGGGGGACCGGTAGGAGTTTCCAGCCGGAGACTGCGCCCCGGGGGGTGGAGGAAGGCGATGGTGTGGCGTGGCGCTCCCGGCAGACTGGAGGGTGACGGAGGAGCGTGGAAACGGGGAACGGTACCCCGATGTCGGGTGCCCTGCGGGGTGGCGGCGTTGGGGGTCACTTTGGCCGTGGTGGACAGAGGGGCTCCGGGAGGAGGGCGGTGGCGGCGCCCTGGGGAACGGGAACAGCTCAGGGAGACGTGGTCCCGTTAGATGGTGACGGACCAGGAGTCCTCAGCGCAGGCGGCGGGGAGGGGAAAGGCCGGCGGGTGGCGCGGGCTGGTGACGGAAGGCGGGAGCGGAGGCCGGCCGGGGCAGGAAACCCGCCGAGCCGGCGGCTGACCTGAGCGCGCCCCCGGACTCCCTCCTCCGTTCCAGGACGGCCAGTCCCGGACCGTGCGGCAGTTCCAGTTCACGGACTGGCCGGAGCAGGGCGTGCCAAAGTCGGGGGAGGGCTTCATCGACTTCATCGGCCAAGTGCACAAGACCAAGGAGCAGTTCGGCCAGGACGGCCCCATCTCCGTCCACTGCAGGTGAGCCCGCCCCGCCCCGCCCCCGCGCTGGGGAACCCGAGGCTCCGCCCCCAGCCCCGCCCCTCCAGCCGGGGCAGCTTTCCTTCCGGGGCGGCGGGTCACCCGGGGACCTCCGGGCGCCCGCCCCTGACGGCCGCGCGTCCCCCCGCAGCGCCGGCGTGGGCAGGACGGGCGTGTTCATCACGCTGAGCATCGTGCTGGAGCGCATGCGCTACGAGGGCGTGGTGGACGTCTTCCAGACGGTGAAGATGCTGCGCACGCAGAGGCCGGCCATGGTGCAGACGGAGGTGAGGGCGGCGGCGCCGGGGAGGGCGAGGCCCAGAGCCGGAGGGGCACTCCCATCCCCGAGGGCGCGGTCGCGGGGGGCCAGGGGCTGAGGGGCCCCGGGAGGGCCCCGATCGAGCCCCGTTCCCTCCCTCCCTCCCCAGGACGAGTACCAGTTCTGCTACCAGGCCGCGCTGGAGTACCTCGGAAGCTTTGACCACTATGCAACCTAAGGCCACGGTCGCCGCCGGCCCCTCGCTGCCACCGCCGGCCCGGACGCCTCTGCCCCTGCCGGGCGGGCCCCTGGAGGCCCGGACCCCCGGCGGCCGGGGCAGGGGAGTGGGCCGCGGTCTCCGGAACGCCGCGGTCCCCCGCAGCCTCGCGGGCACCGGGCCGCCGCCTCGGCTACTTGTCACATTCCTCATTTCCTTCCGATTCCGAACGAGAGATTCCGGGGTGGGGGGGGTGGGGGGACGGTGAGCAAACAGGGGTTCTCCCCGGAACCGGAGGCGCGAAGCGGGGCCGCGAGCTCCAGCTCCAGCCCGAGCCCCGGTCCTCTGCCCCTCCCCGGGGGCCCTGCCCTGCAGCCTGGTCCGGGGGGAGGGGGGGCCCGTAGGCACCGTGGGCAGGGGGCGCAAGCTTCAGCTTTCTTTTCTGGCTCCGTGTAACTGTATCCGGTGACGTTTCTTTTTTTAAATAGTGTATTTTTTTTTTCCATTTTTTTTTTAAAGAAGAAACAAACAGAAAAAAAAAAAAAAGACTTGCCAGTCAACAAATTCAAAAAGAAGAACTTTGTGTATTCCTGTTCCGTTCACAGACAGTCTATTTTTTCATCGTAGAGAATGTTCTGGAGAGACGGCTGTGTTCCCAGGCCTGCGCACGCAGGGTTGGTCGACCGGGGCCTCCTGGCTGCCTTCTCCTGCCGTCTGCAGGGGTGGGGGGGGCCTTTTGCTCCTGGTTTCTTCCCTTTTTGCATTTTTTTTCTTTTCTTCTTTTTTTTTTTTAATTCTGAAACATATCAAGGGCCGTTCCGAGGGTGGGGCAGAGCGGGGGGCTCCAGCCCACCGGCGTCAGGTTCACACCCACCGGAGTGGGGGCTGCTTCCGAGGAGAGGGCAGCGACCCCCCCCACCCCGCCGCCTGAGCCCCCCTGTCTCCTGCCCTTGTTGGGGGGGGGACTGGACAAAACGGGGTGGGGTCCCACATCTTCTGGGAGAGAGAGGCCGCGTTCTGCGCGGATCAGGGACCCTTTCCCTCTGGGACTGCGGGGCAGTTTGGGGGCAGAAGACCGGGGCGCCCCCACCCCTGAGAAAGTGAGTTTTTCTCTTTGTAGAAGAGTGGGGTCTGCCGTCGCTTCCAACACGGTTTATTCCAGCGGGAGCAGCCGGGTGGTTTTCCCACCGCTGCGTATGTAGATATATCGACTTTGTATTAAAGGAAGACAGTCTGACCGCGGCCGGTGGTGGCGTCTTTGTCCTAACCGCGTCTCGTCCCCGGGGCAGGTGGGTGCCTGCACTGCCGACCTGTACTTGTCCCGCCGTGCAGTCCGCTGAGGAACGTGGCCCCGAGATGTAGTGTCGGTCGTCCACGGTCACGCAGTGTCTGTGTCCGAGGGCCCGAGCTGCCTGCCTCCCGGTCTCCGCGACAGTGATGCCGAGCCTCTGCCCGGGGCCAGCTCTCTGCGCGGCGTCAGCCCAGTCTACAGATGAGGACACAGAGGCCCCGAGAGGGGCAGGCACCCTCTGAAAGTCCCGCAGCGGGTCTGAAGCCGAGCCGGGGGATTCACGCCCTGGTCCGGCGCCTCCGTAGCCGCCCAGCACCCGCCGCGCCGGGCTGCCTTCCCCGCAGGGGCCGCGGGGGGGAGTCCGTGGAGGGAAGCAGGGGGTGGAGGGTGGGCCGCTTCGTGTCCACGTCCTGCACCCGAGTCTCCACGGTCACAGAGATGCTCCGGGGACAGGAAAGGGGGGGGGTCTGAGGGCAAGGGCCCGGCCCGGGAAAGGGTGGGGTCACCCGTCGGATCCGGTAGTCAGGAAGCATAGATCATGGAACTAACACCATGAATGAGCTTAATCAAATAGATTTATCAAATCCTACACCCCGACCCCCAGAGAGTTCTCACACACGCGGGACCTTTAGACGGATCAGCACCCGAGGTCTTCCCGAATCCCGAAAAACAAGTGTTCGAGAACCTGATCCCGGCCTCGGGCAGGGTCTCTAATAAAGTCAGCCTCCCCTGAGGAGGGCTTACGGTGAAAACCTTTAGGCGCGTTTCTAAGTAAGGCACGGGTTAACGAAACAACACAGAAATTACAAGGCTTTTTTTGAAACAGCAGTTCGGATAGCGCGTTCCATCGCGTCCCCTGTGAGACCCAGAGGGATGCCCGGGGGGACACGCACGGCTTCAAACACGCTGAAAACGAGGAATTCTGAAAATCAGCTTAAAGACGTGAACCAAGCGTCCGATTCAAATAACGAGAAATGAAGAAATCTCAGTAAAAAAAGAAGGCTAAAATTTTTAACTCTGGACAGTTTCAAGTTTTGTTTTAATGTTTAGTTTCTGAGAGAGCGCGCGCACGCACGGGCATGCGCGCACACATGGGGGAGGGGCAGAGACAGAGGGGGACACAGAATCCGAAGCAAGTTCCAGGCCCTGAGCTGTCAGCGCAAAGCCCGACGCGGGGCTCGAACCCACGAACCGTGAGATTATGACCTGAGCCGGACGCTCAACCCACTGGGCCCCCCAGGCGCCCCCACAAAAAACTTTGAAAACCGCAAAAGTTAGGTAAATCTTCGGTCAGTCCGATCAAGAAGAGAGAGTAACGAGGAAGGTGGAAATTAACCACAGACGGAGGGGTGTTTTTCTTAATTGTGGAGTGTGCGAGGGCTCCCTTGTCCCACTGTGGGATGGGGGGATGGGGGGGGACGGGGGGGGGGGGACGGGGACAGACGGTGAAAGAGGAAAGGTTAGGAAGAAGCATGCAGGACCGCGTCTGAGTTCCTGAACTCCGATGCCAAGTAGGGAGACTCTACTTAGTAACAGATCGTGGGACAGAACAGTCAGATGGTAACCCAAGCCTGGTCTTTCCGGAATCGTCCGGACGCTACCGAGACTGCGGTGCCCAGAGGCTTCAGGGCTCAAGACCCACCAGAGCTCTAAGGAAGCATCTCGTCGTTCCCTTCGGTCCCCTGAGCCATTGAGGCACAAGTATCTAAATGGGGTCCTACCTGTCCTCCTTATGGGAAGCCACCGGGAAAGTTAACCCGGGGACCCTCCGCTCCGGGGTTCAGTCCCTGAGACACTCGTGCTTATTGGTGGCGGAAGGACGCATCCGAAGACTTCGTGGAAACGGAGGGCCCTGAGGAATTCTCACGCCACGGACGGGACCGCCGAGACCGCGTCTCCAGTCGCCTGGGCCCTACGACAGGAGACCCCGACATCCGCCCCATTCACTGACCACTTACTGTATGCTCGGCCCGCGCAGGCTCGTTCGCGCCTTCCGACGATGCACCCGAGACCAGATGAGGAACCCGAGGCTCCGACAGGGCGGGTCTCTCGCCCAAGATCACACAGATCACACGCGGTGGGACCTGGACGCGGACCTGAGTCAGCCTGTTTCCCAAAGCCCTCGTGGCGCGTTCGAGGCCTCTGCGTTGCACCCGCCCGTGGCCAGCCTCACCCCCAGGCTGGAAGGGACGGAGCCGGGAGCAGAGCGCGTCACCAAGGACCCGTCGGGGACCCAAGCGGGTCTAGCGCTCCGGACAGCGCGAAGACCCCAGGTACGCGCTTTGTCCTAAACCCCATCACGTTAAACCGTTGGAAGCAAAAACACCCACGAGAAGAAACAGATCAAACCACAGCCGTGCGGGGGATGCGACCTAACTCGGCCAAGGACAGACCGAGCTGGCAAAACGGGAAGGCTCTTGAGATCGGGCGCTCGGTGGCAACCGCGATCAACTCGGTACGTAGGGGACTCCGTACCCAACAAACAGAGAAGGTGTCTCCGTCCAAACACAGAGCCGTCAGGAAGCCGGGCCATGTGCTGGCATGAAGGCGAGCGCCACACTCGGGCCTCATCCGCCACCCCCGACGCAGCAGAATTAGCGGCGTGGAGGCGCAGCCCCCAGAGTCCACGTAGTCGGAAGCGTTAAATGGGAGTTAAAGGGAAATCACACGAAACGACGAGATGTTCAGGGCAAATAAACACCAAAAATGTACTCGGCGATCCGTCTGAAGCCTTAAGCGCATTTATGGGGTGGAGGGAGGTCACCGATCAGGGGTGATGGGGGACCAGCTCCCTTGCAGGGGAGAGTGTGCCGTGCGTGTAGGACTTTATGCCGTTAAACGCGTGAAACGACAAAACAGAAGGAAACTAGGAAATCTCAAAATCCAACCATAAAAAAGCGAATCGGAAAGACTGAAACGGGGGGGTCAGAGATCCGGTCGCCGTCTCGGGCACCTCCCCCGCCAGGCGGCTTTTCAGGGGACTTGTGCCGAATCCGAGAGGAAGAGATGAGCTGCGTCTTTCATAAACCATGTCAAGAAAGAGCGTGCAGACTACAGGAACTCCCGAGGAGATCGGGGCGCCTGGGTGGCGGCCGACGTGGGCTCAGGTCACGATCTCACAGTCGGTGAGTTCGAGCCCCGCGTCGGGCTCTGTGCTGCCGGCTCGGAGCCTGGAGCCCGCTTCGGATTCTGCGTCTCCCTCTCTCTCCGCCCCTCCCCTGCGCGTGCGCTCTCTCTCAAAAAAGATGAACGCTAAATTTTTTTTTAATAATAATAAAACTTTAAAAAAAAAGGCTACCCCGGAGAAATTATCCAGCGAGTTAAAGATGTCCAAAGCCTTGACTCGACAATTCTACTGTTGGCTACATGGCTTACAGAGACCCTTGCAGGGGTGCTCCAGGAGACGGGTTCAGGTATGTCCCTGGTGAGACTGTGTTTTTTATAATGCATGTAAAATATATCATACAGATAAATAATTTTTCATCGGAATCCATTATTAAAATTTTTTTCATTTTTTTAATTTAAATATTTTTCTTTTGTTTTATTTGAGAGAGAGTGAGTGGGGGAGAAGGGCCGAGGGGGAGACAGAGAGAATCCCGAACAGGCTCCACGCTCCGTGCAGAGCCCACCTAGGACTCGATCTCACACACCACGAGGTCAGGACCTGAGCCAAAATCCAGAGTTGGACATTCAACTGACTGAGCCACCCGGGCGCCCCGATTTTTTTTATAAATCGGAACCAAGGTAATTATCCACCGGCAGGATAAGTGTAAAGAAACATGGTCGACTGTCCGATGGAGTACTACACAGCAGTGAGTATGGAAAAATTAGAACGATGCACCGCGACATGAATGAACCTCAGAATTACTCTGAGCAGGAGCACCTGGGGGGGGGCTCAGTCGAGTAAGCATCCAGGTTCAGCTCAGGTCATGATCTCCTGGTTCGTGGGTTCAAGCCCCGCATTGGGCTCTGTGCTGACAGCTCGGAGCCTGGAGCCTGCTTCGGATTCTGGGTCTCCCTCTCTCTCTGCCCCTCCCCGCCCCATGCTCCGTGCCGGTCTCTCGAAAATAAATGAACATTAAAAAAATTTTTTTTTAATTACTCTGAGCAAAACAAGTAGGCCCCAAGAATTTCATTACATTAACTAACATGGAACACTAAAAAAAAGTTTTTAATGTGTATTAATTATTTGAAAGAGAATGTGCGAGTGGGGGAGGGGCAGAGAGAGAGGGAGACACAGAATCAGAAGCAGGCTCCAGGCTCTGCACTGACCGCCAAGAGCCGGACGCGGGGCTCGAACTCCTGAACCACGAGATTATGACCTGAGCCGAAGCTGGACGCTTAACTGACCAGAACCACCCAGGCGCCCCAACATGGAACATTTTATATATTTTTAATTTTTTTTTAAGCTGGAACATTTTAACACACATAAAGCACATATATATTCGCCAGGGATAAACACGTGCCAGCAAATCTATAAAAACTCATCTACGTGGCAATACTACCCAAAACGGTCTACCGATTCACTGCAGTCCCTCTAAAACCCCAGAGATCTTTTTGCAGAAATGGCAAACTCCATTCTCAATTTCTTTTGGAATTGCAAAGGATGACCAAAAAAATCTTGACACCGAGCAGAATAACACAGAATAGGCAAAACAAGCTTGAAATAGAACAATAAAGCTGGACGACTTGCATTTCCTGATTTCGAAACTTACACGAAGCAAATACTGTGATACTGGCAAAGAGCTAGACCTATAAATCGGTGGAATGCAATCCAGAATCCCAAAAACACATACATCCGTGACCATTTGATTTTTGACACGGGTGTCCATTCAACAAATGGTCTTTGACAAACGGTACTGAGACCACGGGAAATCCACATGCCAGATAATGAAACTGGACCCCGACCTCATGCCATATCCAAAACTTAACCCAAAATGGCCCAGAGACCTAAATGTAAGCGCTACAACTATGAAGCTCTTAGGGAAACTCATCTGTAAACAAATTCAGGGTAGGCGTGCCTGGGTGGCTTAGCCGGTTGAGCATCAAGAGTCTTGATTTTGGCTTGGGTCAGGATCCCAGGGTCAGGGGATCAAGCCCCGCATTGGGCTCCATGCTGAGTGCGGAGCCTACTTAAGATTCTCTTTCTCCCTCTGCCCGTCTCTCCTGCTCACTCTGTCTCTTAAAAATACAAAAATAAAAATGAATTTTAAACAAATTCAGGATAATTGATCCCTTTGGGCAAGAGGAAGGGGAAATGTATTCAGTAAAGGGTACGCAGGTACATTCAACTATGCATAGGGTTTTGCTTTTTAGTTAGGTGTTAAGGATATGCTATAATATCACTTCTGTGTGTCAGAAATAATAAAATAATAAATCTATCCATTGGAAAAGGGAGAAATATCACCCCACAGCATCAGATTTTTAAAAACAAACTCTAACTTGATAAATTAATTTGATAATGTTGAAATTTCAGAAGCAAAGGTGGCAAACTTTTTTCTTTGAAGAACCACATATAAATATTTTAGACTTTACAGACTGGAAGTACCCTGCTGCAACTAGTCAGCTGGGCTGCCATGGCCCTCAAGCCGTCACAGACAAAATGAATGGCCGTGGCTATGTTCCAATAAAATGTTATTTACAGAAAATGGGTGGTGGGCCGGTTTTGGCCCACAGGTCATAATTTGTGCGATCCCTAATTTAGAAATGTGTACATTGTATTCAGAAATGAGACAAGGAATCTCCGTTATCACAACAATTATTTCATACTAGCGACTCTTGCCAATGCAATAAGACAAGAACAAGAAATGAGGTACAAGTGTGAAAAAAAAAAAGATACAGTTTTTAATATTTTCTTTTTTCTTTTTTTTTAATTTTTTTTAACGTTTATTTATTTTTGAGAGACATAGAGACAGAGCATGAGCAGGGGAAGGGCACAGAGAGAGAGGGAGACACAGAATCCGAAGCAGGCCCCAGGCTCTGAGCTGTCAGCACAGAGCCCGACGCGGGGCTTAAACTCACAGACTGTGAGATCATGACATGAGCTGAAGTCGGCCACTTAACCAACTGAGCCACCCAGGCGCCCCAGTTTTTAATATTTTCAAAGATATGATTGCCTACCTAGACAACTCAGAAGAACCATCTTAAATGGTATTAGAAGCAATAAGGAAATCCAATAAAATTCTGATCACGAAGCCATCATAAAAAGTCATTGGCGGGGCGCCTGGGTGACTCATTCAGTTGAGCATCCAACTCTTGATCTTGGCTTGGGTCGTGATCTCACAGTTGGTGAGATCAAGCCCCGTGTCAGGCTCTGTGCCTGCTTGGGATTCCCTCCTCTCTCTCTGCTCCTCCCTACTCGTGTTCTGTCTCAAAAAAAAAAAAAACTTTTTAAAAAGTCATCGGCTTATTTCTGAAGTTGGTGCAGCTCAACTAAGGACAGTTGCAGCCACAGAGAGCTCTTGATCCAGTTTCTTATCAGCCGCTCAGCACAGTCCTATTTTGACATTCCCGACCACATAACACAGGCCAGAAGAAAAGTAATTTTCCACATAAAAGAGCAGTCCGCCACACTCCCACACTTGGCATTTGAATCTGACTCTATCCCTCTCTACGCAAAGTCCGGGGGAGTTCACTGGTTCTTCTCTGACCTTGGTGTGTAACCAGTTAGACGCCTCCCTTTAGCTTGCAAGTGCTTGCTTGGAAGAAGGGATTTTTTAAAGTCACGGTTTTGTATCACTAGGATGTGTACAAGTACTACCTTGCATATGTTAGCCAGGAGATAGATTCTTCGGCAAAGAAGGAAGAGAGGATTTTAATAATGAAAATAATGGTAATAAAGTTAGCGGGTGGAAAAAATAGGTGTAAAACAGCCTATTTGCACAAAGTATCTTCACACAAGATGCTTTTCAATTACAAAGGGAAAAGGAGGGACGTAACGTTGGGGAAGCCTGTCCAACAAAACCGTAACCAAGTGATCAAAGTCAACACCCCCCCAGCGGCCAGACGGATCGGCATCGCACACTGTGTGATTCACTGCACTGAGAAGGAAGGACACGGGGTCGCCTCCAGGACCTACTTGTCCCCAAAGGCACCACCTCAGTCCAATCACGAGTAAACACCAGGCAGACTCGAGGTGACGGACTTTCTACAAAACAACCAACCAGTAGCCTTGGCAGTGTCGAGACCATAAAAGATCAAGAAATGAGAATCTATCACTGACCAGAGGAAACCGGGGAAGCACGAAGGCGAGACGTCTTGCCGTTCTAGGCTGGATTCCGGACCAGAAAAAGCACATGAGAGGCAAACTGCTTACATTTGAATAAAGTCTGGGGGCGCCTGGGTGGCTCCATCCGCTAAGCATCCAACTTCGACTCAGGTCATGATCTCGTGGCCCCGCATCTGGCTCTCTGCTGTCAGCCTGGAGCCTACTTCAGATCCTCTGTCTTCTCTCTCTTTGCCCCTCCCCTGCTCTCTCTCTCTTTCGCTCCCAAAAATAAGTTAGCATTTTTTTTTTTAAGTTAAAAGAATTTTTGGATAAAGTCTGTAGATTAGTTACTGGCACTGGATCGATGTTAATTTCCTGGTTTCACCAATGTACCGTGACAGGAGGAGAGGCTGCGCGAAGAAGACGCAGGAACGCTCTGCTCTTTTATTTATTTAAAAATATTTTTTTTGTTTATTTATTTTTGAGAAAGAGAGAGAAACAGAGCGTGAGCAGGCGAGAGGCAGAGACAGAGGGAGACACAGAATCCGAGGAGGCTCCAGGCTCTGAGGTGTCAGCACAGAGCCCAACGCGGGGCTCGAACCCACAAACCGCGAGATCATGACCTGAGCCGAAGTCGGACGCTCAAACGACTGAGCTGCCCAGGCGCCCCATGGAACTCTCTACTATTTTAGCAATTTCCTTGGGAGTGTAAAACTATTCCGAAATAAATCGTTATAATTTTCATCGAACTCTAATTCACTTACGATATGAAATTAGCTTCAGATGTACATGACAGTGACTCAGCATTTTTATACTTTATGAAACAAGCACCGTGACAGGACTAATCACCATTTACCAGCGTGTAAAGTTCCTGCAGTACTACCGACTCTATTCCCTGGGCTGTATATTCCAGCCCCGTGATTTATTTACCGTTTAACTGGAAGTCTGTGCCTCAGCCCTCTCCCCCCGACAACGACCAGTTTGTTCTCTCCGAGTATCCAAGTCTGTTTCTTTTTCTTTTCTTTTTTTTTTTTCTTTTTTGAGTCCCCATGAGTAAAATCCCATAGTCTTTGTCTTTCTCTGATCCATTTCACTTAGGATAATACCCTCTTGCTCCGTCCATGTCGTCAGAATGTCAAGACTTCACTCCCTTGGGTGGCGGAGTCATATTCTGCCGGGGACATACACCACGCCTTCTTCACCCGCTCCTTATCTCCGGACGCTTAGCGGGTTCCCTGTCTTGGCTATCGCAAACTATGATGCCGTGACCACAGGGGTGAATGTATCTTTTTGAATTCGTGTTTTTCTCTTCCTCGGATCAACACTTGAGAAATGGGATTCCCAGAGCATAGGGTTGTTGTATTTTTAATGTTTTAGGAAGCCCCACACTGCTTTCTGCGGAGGCTGCACCAGCTTGCGTTCCCACCAACGATGCGTGAGGCTCCCCTGCTCCACGTCCACGCCAACACCTGTTGTTTCTTGTGTTGTTGATTTTCGCCACTCTGACGGGCGCGAGGCGGTTTTGGGGGCTTTGATTTGTATTTCCCCGAAGCCGAGGGATTTGAGCATCTTTTCACGAGTCTCTTGGCCACCTGGACGTCTTCTTTGGAAAAGAGCCGATTCAGGTCTTCTGCCCACTTTTTAATAGGGTTGTTCCGTTTTTATTGTTGTCGGGTTGTGGGAGTTCTTTATACATCCTGCGTATCAACCCCTTATCGGATCTACTACTTACAAGTTTCTTCTCCCCCGCACCTGGCTGCGTTTGCATTTTGTCAGTGGGTTCTTTTGCCGTGCAGAAGCTTTTTAGCTTAATGGAGTCTTATCTCTTTTTGCTCTGGTGGCCCTTGCCCGAGGACAGAGAGCCGGAAAAATTAAGACGCACGTCAGAGAGCCAAAGGCCTGTATATTTTCTTCAAGGAGTTTGATGGTTTCGGGTATTACATTCAAGACTTTAACCCACTTTTGAGTTTATTTTTGTGCCTGGGGTAAGGGAGTGGTGTTTTTTCCAACTCCATTTGTTGAAAACACTGTCTTTTTCCCCACGGGAGGCTTGTGTCTCTTTTGTTCTAGATTAACTGACCGCATAAGTGTCCGTTTAAAAGTCTGGGGCGCCTGGGTGGCCCCGTCAGTAAGCATCCCACTCACCATTTCAGCTCAGGTCATGATCTTGCAGTTTCATGAGTTCGAGCCCCACATTGGATTCTGTGCTGACAGCACAGAGTCTGCTTCTGCTTGGGATTCTTTCTCTCTCTCTCTCTCTCCCCCTCCCTCCCCTCCCCCACTCACGTGGTCCTGTCTCTCTCAAAATAAACTTAGAAAAAAAATTTTTTAAGTTAGGATAATTTGTTTTTTACAGTCATCAGCTAGTGGTGACAACAGCAATAGCCGATGAGAAGTTGCAATTGCAAATAAAAAAGATCGTGGCCCACAATGAGAGTGCCGGGGCCTGGGGGGAGGGGAGAAGGGGGCGTCAGGGTAGAACAGGGTCAGGGGTTCAATCTCCGGGAAGAACAGGGTTCCGGACATGGAGAGGAGGGCCGGCCCCCCGGCAAACTGAACACACTTGATGCCACCGAGCTGCGTGCTTAGAAGCGGTTACCATGGTCTATTTCATGTTACATGTATTTTGACCCGAGAAGAAAACAGAAAATAATAAGGATTATAAATGTACTCACATCACAGCCGGGGGCCTGGGGGCCTCACTGCGGTTGAGCGTCTGACTCTTGATTTTGGCTCAGGTCATGATCTCACGGGATCGAGCCCCGAGTCGGGCTCCCTGCCGAGTGTGGGATTCTCTCTCTCTGCCCCTCCCCCACTCGTGGGTGCGCGCCTGCGCGCACTCCCTCTCTCAACATAAATAAACCTACAACAATGTATCCACATCAAAAAGAAGACCCTAGATCGTCACCTCAGTGATTTTAGGTCCACCGATCGGGCACCGACAGGGACGCACCGAGAGCACACGTGTGCTGAGGTGCGGCCCTTTCCACGCGGGACCACGTGCTCTGTGGCGTCCCTGTCCCCTCCCTCGGGTCTGCGTGGGCTCCCGACCGTTTGGAGCCGCAGGAGTCAGGGCGAGCGGTGCCCGGGGGTCCGCCACGCGGTCTGCGGGACATGCACTCGTGGGCGGCTGCTCCCCGGGACCCTGTCCCCCGGGGTCCCCGCGAGGCGAACAAGCCCCGCCCCCGCCGAGAGGCCCCACGTGGGCGCCCCGCTCGGCGACCCCGGATGTCCCGCCCCGGAAACGAGCCGCGACCCACGTGGTCCGGATGCCCCGCCCGCAGCACCCGGCCCGCGGCGTGACGCCGTCGCTGGCCCGAACCGCTGAATGGGTGCCGCGACACGGCCCGAGGCGGAGGGCGAGCCTGAGGCCGGGAGGAGCGACGGGAGGCCCCGGACTCCGGTTTTCGCAGTAAGATCTCTGGTTTGATGGCGGAAAACGCATTTGGATGGCGGTTACGTGACCACAGAGGAATTAGAAAGAAATCGGGAGAGCCCTTCCGGCCGTCCGTGCCCGCGATGCCTTCTCCCCGGGGCCTGTCACTGTCACCAAAGACGACTCCCGTCCACGGAGCGGTAACTGTAGTGTTTCACGCCGCTCCGATAAGGTACTGGCATCACCCCCATTTCGCAGATGAGGACGCAGAGGCCCAGAGAGGTTAGGTAACTTGCCGAAGATCACACAGCCGGCCACGGGCAGAGCCGGAATTCGAACCTGGACCTCCTGGCGCTGGAGTGCTCGCGATACCGACCAAGGCCTGTGTCAGGGACCGGAGCGTCGGGAGTGAACGAGACGACCCATCGCGGCGCCCACCCCTGACCTTCATGGGGTGTGTTCCCGAGTGGGGGAAACGCACCCGCGAACGAAATTTCTGTTCTATTTTACCAGGTAGAACACAAGCGGCCCCGGGCGCGCAGAGGGGAGGGTGTCGGCAGGGCTTCCCGGAGGGGCGCCGGGGCTCAGGCGGTGAGGCGGCCGACGTGGGCTCAGGTCATGATCTCACGGTTCGTGGGTTCGAGCCCCGCGTCAGGCTCTGTGCTGACTGCTCGGAGCCTGGAGCCTGCTTCGGATTCTGCGTCTCCCTCTCTCTCTGCCCCTCCCCTGCTCGCTCTCTGTCTCTCTCTGTCTCTCCATAATAAATAAAAACGTTAAAGAAATTAAAAAAGAAAAAAGATGTCATCCCATCTCGAGTGGATGAATTTTTACACCGGTTCCCCGCGCGGATGGAGAGAAGAGCGGGACTGGCTCCGCCCGGCCTGCGCGGTCTGAACGCGCCCCCCCCCCCC
>PITB01014508.1:0-31060 GCA_004024585.1 Paradoxurus hermaphroditus | reverse complement strand
AGACACGCGTCCCTCATCTGTAAGCCCCCCGGGCCCCCGCCCCGGCGCCCCCCGCCCCGGCGGCCCCCCGCCTGTCCGGCCCCCTCCCGCCGCGAGTCAGCCTCGCCCGTTCCCAGCGCTCTAGAGACGGTGGCGCGTGACCTGTGACCTGCGCTCTCCGGGATGTGGCTTCGCACGTGTCCTGTCGCGACAGGAGGTCCCCGCGGTCGCCGCAGGCCCCTCCCCGTGCCCGACGCCTGCTCTCCCCGCCTCCGTCACAGTCCGGGGCGGGAGCGTTGCTTCTGCAGCGGAGGATCGGGCGGGTCGTGGCTTCGAGAACAGCGAGACCACGGAGGGCCGCGGGGCGGGGAGGAGCCGCCTTCCGGCCAACACCCGCGACTGGGGGCGCTGGGCCCTGACTCCCCGTCCCCCAGGGGACGTCAAGCCCGGGCGCACCGACTTCCGCTCGGGTCCTGATCTCACGGTTCGCGAGTTCGAGCCCCGCGTGGGCTCTGCGCCCACAGCTCGGAGCCTGGAGCTGCTGGGGATTCTCTCCGTCGCTCTCTGCCCCTCCCCCGCCCACTCTTGCTCTCTCAAAAATAAATAAATAAACTTAAAAAAAAAAAAGGAGCTCAGGCCTGGGGTTCAAATCCCTAGGTAGGCAAACTTTTATTAATATAAGTATTAATATTTTTATATGCTTTTTAAACGAATGAACTTTTATTTTTACAGCTGCTTTAGGTTCACAGCAGAGGTGGGCGGGAAGCCCGGATTTCCCGCACGCCCCCCCCCACGCCCCCTTCTGGACGCTCGGCCTCCCCACCAACATCCCCTCCCCCACCCGCAGCCGAGCAGGTCAGCGTGTCTTTTTATTTTAAGGTTATTTATTTTGAGAGCGGGACAGCGAGCAGGAGAGGGGCGCAGAGAGAGGAAGAGCGAGGATCCCAGGCAGGTTCCCCGCTGCCCGTGCAGACTCGCTGCAGGGTTTGAAGCCACGACCCGGGAGCTCGTGACCTGAGCGGCCGTTGTGGGTCGGAGGCGGCGCGGACTGAGCGCCCCAGCGCCCCCTGGTGAAATCTCCCCAGGTTTCAACTCTCCGACAGCATCGACGACCTGCACCTGCGTGTCGGCTGGTTCTCCAGAACCATCCATCGCGGGCAACCAGAGGTGTGCATCCCCTGACAGTGTCTGGGTGGCTCCTCCCTCGCACCCCTGCTGCCCCCCCCCAAATCCCTGGCAAGCCCCATTCTACCCTCTGCTTTTAGGAGTCCGACTTTTTTTAAATTTTTAACGTTTATTTATTTTTGAGAGAGTATGAGCAGGGGAGGGGCAGAGAGAGAGGGAGACGCAGAATCCGAAGCAGGCTCCAGGCTCCGAGCTGACAGCACAGAGCCTGACGCGGGGCTCGAACCCACAGACCCCGAGATCACGACCTGAGCTGAAGTCGGCCGCCCAACCGACGGAGCCCCCCAGGCGCCCCCGACTTTTTTTAGATTCCACATGAAGCGAGCATCACCCCGCTTTGGTCTTTGTGTGTCTGGCTTAGTTCGTGCAGTGTCATGTCTTCCGGGTTCAAGCACGTGAACCCAAATGACAGGACTTGCCTCTTTTTCAAGGCTGAACAACATTCCATCGCGGATGTGTCTCTATACCCGGCCCGCCTTGACCCACGCGCCCGTCGGTGACCCCTAGGTAGCATCCACGGCGTGACTATTGTGACTAACGCAGCAGTGAACCTGCGGACACAGCTCTTTCTTTGAGATGCTTGATTTCAGGGGCACCGGGGGGCTCAGTGGGTTAGGCGTCCGACATCGCTCGAGTCACGATCTCACGGTTCGTGGGTTCCAGCCTCGCGTCGGGCTCTGCGCTGACAGCTCAGATTCTGTGCCTCCCTCTCTCTCTGCCCCTCCCTCCTCACATCCAGTCTCTGTCTCTGAAAAATGAATAAACCTTAAAAAAATGAAAAAATAAAATGGGATGATTCGGGTGTTTGGCCACCGGGCCGCAGGGATCCCCTACAGAGTTCGGAGATAAACCCCTTCTCGGCTGCATCGCCTGCGAGTGTTGTCTCTCCTTCTGCACGTCGTCACTTCACTCCGCCGCTGGTTCCCCTGGCTGCCCAGAATCCTGTTAGTTTGATGTGGTCGCATCTGCTTCTTTTTCCTCTTGTTGTGTTTTTGGCGTTGTGTTGAAAAAAGAAAAAGAGCAAAAACCACCACACAGCCCGGCTCGCTGCCACCAAGTGCTTTCCCGTAGTAGCTTGCGGTTCCGGGCGGCCACGCTTCCGTCTTCGACCCATTTCGCGTGGATGTTTGTGTGCGGGGCGAGGGAAGGACCCGATTCCGCCGTCTCGCTGAGGGCGCCGGCTTTCCCGAGACCGTCCTCGCCCCGCTGTGTGTCCCGTCCCGCGGCTGCTCCGAGCGCCGCTGCGAAGTCGGCAAGGGCGGTGCCTCCCGCTTGGTCCTTCTCGGCCCAGAATCTGGCGCGTCTTCAGGGGCTTGTGTGGTTCCGTGTGGACTCGAGGCTTTTGTTTTTCCTGTTTCTGCCAAAAAAAAAAAGTGCCCGTGGACTTTTTCTAGAGGCGGCGCTGAATCCGGAGGCCACTTCGGTGCTGAGGACGCGCCGCGACATTCACGCTTCCAGCCTCCGAGCGCGGAGTAGCTTTCCATGTGTTGGCGTCTTCAAGTGTCTGTTCTCAGCGCTTTCTAGTTTTCAGGGCGCATGTGTGTCTTCCCCTTGGCTATGTGCATTCCTGTATTTTATTCTTTCTGATGCTATTGTAAACGGGACATTTTCTTAATTCCCCCCCCCTTTTTTTTTAATGTTTATTTCTTTTTGAGAAAGAAAGAGAGAGCATGAGCAGGGGAGGGGCAGAGAGAGAGGGAGACGCAGAATCCGAAGCAGGCTCCAGGCTCCGAGCCGGCAGCACAGAGCCCGACGCGGGGCTCGAACTCACAGACCGTGAGATCACGACCTGAGATGACATCGGCCAGTCAACCGACTGAGCCCCCCAGGAGTGGGCGCCCTTGCCCCGCTCCTGCTCTTGGAGAAGAAGCCTCCAGCCTCTGAGCGTCGAGGCGGCTGGGAGCCCGCGGTTCAGGGTGAGACTCCCCCGTGTCCGTCGGGCAGCAGCCCTGTAGCAGGCGTGTCTTCTGCCAACACAGCCTCCCGTGGATCTTGATTTTCGTCGTCACCTGTCGCGGACACAGGTGACGTTCCCTGGGGCTCTATAGTCTCCCTGTGAATCAGAGCAAGTCAGCGGGGCCGGCCGGGAGCTCCTGCCCTCCCCCCCCAACCTGGGGACCGTCCTGCTGAGCGGTGACCCAGGCGAGGAGCAGCCTTGAAACGAAAATTGTTCTTTTCTAAAAACCCTCAAAAGCCTTTTTCTCCCCTCCTTCCCCGGCTATTGCGCAGCCTGTAACTGCTGAATTCATTAAAATCCAGAAGAAAAGGGAAAGGAAGGGGGTGAATTCTAATTTTCTCTTTGCATTTCAATGAGGGCGGACAATGGGCGCTGCGGCTGGAGGGGGGGAGGCTGCCCGAGCCCCTGCAGCCCACCCCCCACCCCCGACGGACCGAAGGCAGGGGCGGGAGGCGCGGCTTTGTTCCCGGCGCGGCCTCCCCACTCCCGGGCCCTTAAGAAAGCGGCTCTGGCCGAAGCGGCAGCCTGAGCGGCCAACCTTGCCGTCCCGGGGCCCGCGGCTCCGGTTCTGGGGTGATTGGATCGGCTTAACCCGCTCCCTTCCACACCGGGACCCCCCCACCCCAGCCCCGGGCCCCTGCGGTGACTTCCGAAGGGTCAGACCCCGTGGGAGCCACAGTGGCACCCGCATGCGTCCCGATGTGTCAGCGCGGGCGCGGTCCGATGGGGGAGCGGGGAGGGGCTGGGCGGCCGCTGGGGGCCTGGGGCTGTCGCGTGACCCCGCGCCCGGGCGTGCTCAGCCGCGCGGCTCTGGCCACCAAAATGTGGGACACAAATATCCATCCACGCCACATGGATAAAAAACGTGGCCCGTCCACACACGGGAACATGGTTCAGGCATGAGTGGGAGCGAGGCACTCACCCCCGCCGCCCCGCGGACAGACCCCGAACACACGACGTGTCCACCGCGCACGCGCACGTCCCTCGGCCGCGAGCAGGGGTGAGGCACACACCCCCGCCGCCCCGCGGCCGGACCCCGAACCCACGACGCTCAGGGAGGGAACCGGACACGAGAGGCCGCACCGGGTGTGAGTCCGCGTGTGTGAACCGTCCAGAGCAGGCCCATCCGCCGACGGGAAGGGGGCTTGTGGGGGCTGGGAGAGGGAGGGGTGACCACTGATGGGGGATGGAGCTTCTATTCTGGGAGGTGGAATGTTCTGGAATTGGAGAGTGGTGAAGGTTGCACGGCTCTGGATATGCTGCGAAGCACTGAGTTGTATACTTCGATGTGGTGAGCTGATGCTACGCGAATTCTCTCCGTGAAAACTTATTTATCTTTTTATTTGAGAGAGAGAGAGAGACAGAGAGACAGAGAAAGAGAATTCCAAGCAGGCTCCATCCTTAGCACAGAGCCTGATGCAGGGCTTGAACTCACAACCCTGAGACCAAGAGTCAGATGCTCAACTGACCGAGCCGTGCAGGCGCCTGTGGTCTCTCTTGGTAACTGCCAGGTGCCAGCACCCTGGACCTGGCACGTAGTAGGTGCTCAGTAAACGTTTGTTGCGTACACAAAAGAATGAACGAATGAATCCGGAAGCCTGATGACTACTCGCTGAATTAACTAACGTTTTTTTAAATGTTTGTTTATTTTTGAGATCGTGATCTGAGCCAAAGCCGGACACTTACCCGACTGAGCCCCCCGGGCGCCCCGACAAACACTCTTTAAGTGAGCACCTTCTCTGTGCCAGGCACTGTGCCAGGCGTAAGGGCCCAGCAGGAACGACCCGGGCACAGGGACGACTACGGCCCGGCCGGGCGGCTTCTGAGACGGCCCCCGAGGTCACCCGACGGTCACACCGCAGGCGCTGGCGGACCGGCTGGTTCACTTGGAGCAGACAGAATGCAGCAACAGTGACGCTCCGTCCCCTCCGACATTAGGCCGGGAGTATCTGGGATTTCTGTCTCGGTCACGGGGGAGGGAGCGGAGGGCGGCCCCCAGCCGACAGCCAGTGCGGCACGGGGACCCTCGGGCCCACAGCCCACGAGGACCGAATCCTGCCAACAGCTTGAGGCCCGTTCTTCTCCAGCCGAGGCTTCGGATGAGGCCTCCGCCCCGAGCCCGAACCTCACGAGGGCCTCCGAGAGCCCGGCCCACGCTGCACCTGGGGCCTGTGGACACGGGGCCATAAACGCTGTCTCCGCCAGCCGGCGGGTTTGGGTGTCACTTGTTACACGGCGATAACTGACTGATACGGCGTCGCCCCCGGTGTCAGGTGCGCAAAAAGAGCCCGTCAAACATTTGTGGCTTTGGGGGGCTTCGATCGGGGTGGCAGTGCGTCCGGCTGCATGCCGCGCACCCGGCTCTGGGGGACGAGACGTCCCGGCTGCGGGCCCAGCCCCCCCTCCGCCCCTTCGCCTTCGAACAGCCGGCCGTAACCCCGCAGCCGTCCTCGGGGGCCCGGCGCCCCGGGCGTGCTCTCGCCTGGCGGCATGTGGCTTTGGGGTGTCCTGATGCCCCCTTCCTGCCGAGGGACTGGTCCCCCCCGCTACCCCGCGCCAAGGCGCCCTGCTGCTGGGTTGAGGCCGGGTCGCCCGCGCTCCGGGCACTTCGGCACCGAAGCAAGTAACGTGCAGCGGGGGGTGGAGGGGTGGGGAGAGAGCAGGGCGCCACGGAGCGAGCCCCTCGCTGTCCTGCCGCTTCCATCTGCCCCTTCGGACCCTGCCGCCAAATGCCGTCCCTTCCAAGACAGCTCGGGGCGGTCCCGTCGCCTCTACAGATTATCCCGGGAGATTCAAGCCCGTCGTGATTCCTGGCCTGACTGGGAGGCAGACCCCAGACAGGCCTGCGCGCGCGGCAGTCCTGTATAGATATCAGTATATAGAATAACACAAATATAGTATGCACGTATATAACATATGCAACATTTTATATATGTAGGCAATATTTATTTTATATATAATATTTTATAATATATTATAATATTATATACGTATATAATAATATATTATGTATTATATACACATATAATAATATAATATTATATATTATAGAATCTAAATGCTTAGGAGTTCTTTAAGAGAGGAGGAAAAGAAATTACATCCACCAGGGAAGAGAATCATAAATCACAGCGTCGGGCCGAGAACACGGATGCCTCGGACCAGGCCCACGAGCCGGCGACAATTTCTTATCTCATTACAGTTTAATTAAGAATTATGTTTGAGCATCTTCTGTTTCATTATCGCCGGGCCCAGCTGACTTCTAATCTTTTTTTTCCCGGCGTGCGGGAGGGCCTGGTCCGAGAGGCGCGCTAATGAATTTACAATTCTCTCTTTGGGGAACTTTAATAAAATTAGCCCGCACGGAAGATGAACACAGATACGGCAAACTTCTGGAGGGAACATTTGCTTTCAATTACGGGGGTTCTGGAGCAAAGGGCCGAGGGGGGCCCCCCCGGGGGGACCGTGGTGGCGGCAGGAAGGATGCCAGGAGCCCGGGATGTGTGGCCCGAGCCCCGCTTCCCTCCCCGTGGCAGACATGAGTTTCCTTGTAACTCTTGAGCACCGACTGTATGCCCTGTCCCGGGCCGAGGACCCCAGGTACGGCGAGGCACCTTTGGGGGAGCAGGCCCGTGAGACAGACCCCAAATCATCTACAAGTGGTCGTAGGATACGGCTCTGAGAATTTCCCCGCAGGCGGGCGCGAGAAGGCGTGGGAATCTGGGACAGGGAGCTCCAGGTGGATGGTGGCATCAGGGGGGCCTTCCTGGAGGAGGCGTCACATCAGCCGCGCCCCATCCGACAAGCAGAAGGTGGCCAGGAGCAGGAGGGGTGAAAGCTGACGCAGGAGAAGGGGAGCAGCCTGGGGGAAAGGCCTGCGGGGAGGAAGGGGGCCTGGGGCCTTCGAGGAATTCGGGGGGCGGGGAGGGGAGTGTCGTGCCGAGCAAAGTCCAGGAGGCGAAAGCACGGGACTCGGAGACCCACAGCACGGGGACCGTCCCCGGAGTGGCGGGCAAGCCCGGAGTCACACCCCAGCCACATCCTCGTGCCCCCCCCACCCCCGCTCGCGCTCTGTGCCGAGTGGCCGCGGGGCACGTGGGCTGTGACCGGCGTGAAGCCCCCGATTTTGACTTTCCCTTCATTTGAATTCATTTGAACTTGAACCGCCCCTCGTGGCCAGCGGCTGCCGGACTGGACGCCGTGGCTTCGGAACACCCAGACTTCCCATGACGCCCAGGTGCTCGGGGCGGCCGCGGGGCCGCAGATCATCCCAACAGGGACGCGAAATGTGGTCAGGCCACCGTGGACGGCGTTCTTTTTTTTTTTTTTTACTTATTTTTGAGAGAGAGAGGGGGAGACACAGAATCCGAAGCAGGCTCCAGGCTCCGAGCCGTCAGCACAGGGCCCGACGCGGGGCTCGAACCCGTGAACCGTGAGATCGCGACCCGAGTCCACGTCGGACGCTCGCCCGGCAGAGCCCCCAGGCGCCCCCGGAACGTGGTTTCTACGCAACTGGCGATGCGCTGTTGGCGCCCCTGCATCCGGCCCCTGGGGGTTCGCCCGTCGGAAACCGGCGACCACACGGGAGACCGGATCGGGGAGACCGAACCGGGCCGTCCGCGAAACGGGATGAGTTCTTCCCCCGGCAGGGATGCGGCTCAAAGGCCCGGCCCGAGACAGCGGCGGTGCCGGCAGTGCCGCCCTGTGGCCCGACTCCCGCCTCGGGGATGGAACCTTCTGGACCAAAGCACTGCGGACTCGGGAGTGGCTTTAAACAGCCCGGACTCCTTCCCTCGCAGTTCTGGAGCTCGGCCCTTGTCACGCGGCTGTCACCGGTGAGGAGCCAGGCGGCTCGGCTCTGGTTCCTCCCGGGGGCTGCGAGGGAGGGGCCACCCGCTGCTAGGTTCTAGAAGTTCCTTTGCCTGTGGCCCCTTCCTGCATCGTCGAAGCACCTCTCCAACCACCTCTCTCTCTCTCTCTCTCTCTCTCTCTCTCTCTCTTGTTCCACTGTTAAGAATCCTGATGAGGGGCGCCTGGGGGGCTCAGTGGGTTAAGCACCAACTTCAGCTCAGGTCATGATCTCACGTCTGTGAGTTCGAGCCCCACGTCGGGCTCTGTGCTGACGGCTCATCAGAGCCTGGAGCCTGCTTCATATTCTGTATCTCCCTCTCTCTCTGCCCCTCCCCTGCTCACGCTGTGTCTCTCAAAATTAAATAAACATTAAAAAAACAAAGACTCCCAGGGGTTAGATCACCAGGAGCCTGCCTAGTGAAGCCACACCGTCCGTCTACACTCCCGTCAGCTTCATGCTCCTACACGCTGGCTTCCGCTTTGCCGTGTCGCCTGTGTCTCCCAGCACCTTCCCAGGTTCCAGGGGTGAGACGTGGGCGTCCCCGGGGCGGGGACAGGGGGGCGTCTCCTGCACACACTGCAAACCCCATCGCCTCGCCACCTGCTGCCAGCAGGGGACAAGAGGGGACTCAAGAGAAGCTTCGGGGGCCGGGCCATGGCCGCGTGGCGGTCGCGATGGCCCTGTGTGTGTGTAAATGCACGCCGAGGTCACCTAAGACTTCTGGGAAGCCTCAATTTATTTACTCGCTCTTCTGTTCAGGCTCCGCACCCAACGTGGGGCTCGAACGCCCGTCCCTGAGGCCGAGAGCCGCCCGCTCCGCCGACCGAGCCAGCCGGGCGCCCTGCGCCTCAGTTTGTTTCTGTTTTTAAACGAGAGCACGGCCTCCTGCCAAATGACCACCGAAGGGACAGGGACGTTCCGCGTCGCTGCCGCCAGGGAAATGCAGACGACACCCCCGGCGACACGGACACGCCGCTTTGGACCTACTAGCAGAACGCGAGCAAAAAGCGTCCCCGCCCCACACGCTCGGGGCGACGGATCGGCAGCTGCTTTCAGCGACGAGGAAGGAAGACGCATGTTCGTGCAGAAACGCGACCGCCCGTACTCGCCGCGGCTTTCTTCGTGACGGCAAAATACTGGGAACCCCGCATGCGCGCTTGTCGTGAGGACTCCCGCGTGGTCGCGATCGCAAAGAAGCCGAGTGGCCCGCGGGACGACATGGAGCCCCGGGCGAGGTCTGCGTGTCGGGGTGACGCTCGCCGAGCCCTCCAGGCGCCGCTGCGCGGCCTGGCGCTGACTCGCGGGGGGGGGTCCCGCCCGGGGGACGTGTGCGCGGGAGGGGCTGGGGGCTTCCCAGCCCGTGGTCACCAGCTCCGACTCCGCCACCAGACGCCGTCGACCGGGTGGCTTCCCCGCAGAGACGTCTTCCCAACAGTTCTGCAGGCTGGGATTTCGAGGTCAGGGCACCGGCGCCGTCGGGTGGGGTGACAGCCGTCCCCCCGCTTTGCAGAGGCTGCCGTCTTGCCGGGTGCTCGGGTGAGCGCCCTCCAGTCCCCTCGTCTCCTTACAAGGGCACTAATCTCACGTGGGGGGGCTGCACCCCGTGGCCTCATCCAAACCCACACCAGCCGAAGGGCTCACGGCCAAATACCGTTCCACCGGGGCCAGGATTCGATACAGGAATGGGGGGGGGGGGTGTGAGCGTTCAGGACATCGCACACTCCGGGGGGAGGAAGTCACAAGCCCACGTCTCCTCCCTCCTCTTCCCAGGAGGCCTGGGACCCCCCAGCCCCCCGAGAGTCCTGGACAAGCCTGGAAGGGGGTACCGGATGCTCTCACTCAGAGATACCCCATCTCGCGCTTTGCTGGTGGGAAGGTAACCACTCGGGCCCCCCTTTGCCCCCCCAAAACAGCTTGGCGGTTTCCGAAAACACTCAACGCTGCCAGACGATCCTCCGATCGGTCCCGGGTGTCCATCCCCGGGAAACGAAAACTCACATCCGTGCAAAAACCCGGCCGTGGCCGCTCCTAGCAGCTCGGTTCACACCCGCGAAGCCGCAGGCGGCGAACAGGACACGTGTAACCGAAGACACAAACCAGGGAGGCCGCATCGCCAGGGCGTGGCTTTGAGCGACAGGAGCCAACGGCGGTGCGGCCCGCGGTACCTCTGGCCTGGAGCCGGTCTGGAGCCGAGCGGACTGCAGGGGTGGGGGGGAGGGCGGCGGCTGCGAGGGACACAGCGGTTCCGAGTCGGGGTCTTGAGCCCCCGCCCCTGGGATGCGCTGCCCGGAAGCGGACCCGCTGTGGCCACGTCGTCGCTGCCCGGTGGGCGCTTTGCCAACCCCCGGGCGCGAGGTGAAGCTTGGGCAGGACCCGAGTGAGGCCGGAGCTGCTCTCTGTGACCTCTTGGCCTCTTCCTGGAACCCCAGGGTCGTCCCCAAATTTCAAAGGGGGCAAAAGAGGCAGGCCGAGGCCCGCGGTCTGGGACGGGACAAGCTCCCCGGAGCAAAGACGCCGGCGAGATCTGTGGCCTCCTGCGAGACGCACCGCAGCACCGAGGCCGAGCTCCCTGCCCCCACCCCTGCCCCCACCCCTGCCCCGCAGGGACTGGGCACCGGGGAACTTCGCCCCCCAGGGCGTGGGAACTTGCTGGCCGCCCGCGCCCCTGGCCGGCGCCCGGCTGAAACCGTCAGCCTTGCCAACGAGGAGGCGGACGGAGGAAGCGCGATCGGCACTTGCTCCTTGTTCCGGCCACGCGGGGGTGGGGGCGGGGCAGGTGGCCACGCGGCGCAGGGGCGCGGTGCAACGGGGCGCAAGTGCTGGGCGCGATCGGGGTTCCCCAGGAGCCCCGACACACTGAGCGCGGACTGCTCCCCACCGAGCCGGTCCTGCCTGTGGGAGCAGGACCCGCTCGGGGGACCCGGGCGCCCCAGACACAGCCCCGCCCCCACGGAGCGCCAGGCACCGGGCACGGCCGTCCTGTTAGGGCGGCGCCACCAGGAGCCTGTCGACCTCCTAGGGCAGGGGACACCCGGCCTTCCAGCAAACGCCGCGGGAGGAGGCGGGGTGGGACCAGCAGGCCCCCTGCCTGGAGCGGAAAGGCCCAGAACCAGGGACACCTGGCGGCTCGGCCGGTTAAGCCTCCGAGTCTGGGTTTGGGCTCAGGGCACGATCTCTCGGTGGGTTCGAGGGCTCGAGCCCCGCGTCTGGCTCTGTGCTGACAGCGTGGGGTCGGCTTGGGGTTCTCTCTGCCCCTCCCCCACTCTTACTCTGTCTCTCTCTCTCTCCCAAAATAGATAAATAAACTTAAACAAGCAAACGGAGAATCAGGAAGTGAAGTCACCAGGAAGTGAAGTCACCGAGACGGTGACACGGGCCGCAGCCCACTTGGCTCCCTCACGAGGAACAGCAAGGAACAAGGCGGCACCGAGAAAGTTCTAGAACCCAGGGGTGAGGCCGAAGCGCAGAGACGCAGGGAGACGGCGCTGCCCCTCCCGACGCTGGCGCAGCCGGACCCGGGGTGGGGGGGTGCCGGGAAGTCCGGGGTGGGCGCCCGGCTCCCCCAGCCTCGTGGGTCCCTTCCTGGGAGCTCGCGCTCCGGTCTCGCACCACGGGGCGCGCGGGGGGTTGTTTGGGGCTTGACCCCCGGCAGCGGCTACTGCCGGGGGAGCGAGGGGGTCGCGCCGGCCGGCGGCAGACGGGGTCCCTACCTGCTCCCGCCTGCCGGGCCCAGCAGGAGTCCCGCAGCGGCTCGGTCACATCCGGGGCGGTGGCGGCGTCCGGCGACAGCCCCGCGGGCCCGCCCCGCCCGAGCGGAGAGCCTGACCCGCGACACCTGCGAGGCTGCCGGGAGGACCGCCCCTCCCCCGGGGCCACCGGAAGGGGAGGCCTGAGCGGGCGGTGCCCAGCCCCCAGCCTCGCCCCGCGGTCCCGGCAGCGCCCCGCCCCCCGACCCGGAGCTCGGGGGGCCGCTTCCCCCAGGGTGGACCCTGAGCAGCAGCCCCTCAGGCCCGGAGGGGACCGGGCGGCCCGTTCCAAGCACTGCAGCCAGGGGGCGCCCGGGGGCTCAGTCGGTGAAGCGTCCGACTCCGGCTCAGGTCATGATCTCACAGCTCGCGGGTTCGGGCCCCGCGTCGGGCTCCGTGCTGACAGCTCGGAGCCTGGAGCCTGCTTCGGATTCTGTGTCTCCCTCTCTCCTTGCCCCTCCCCTCCTCTCTCAAATAGGCATTAAAAAATAATGAAATGAAATTAAAAAATAAACATCTGGAAAAAATATCTTGCAAGAAAAAAACGTGTCAACCGAGAATTCTATACCCAATAAGCTCTTCTTCAGCAACGAAGATAAGACTGTCTGAACACACGGGGGCCTTAGCAGAGGTGCCGCCGGGAGCCGTCAGGGCCACGGAGACGGGGCTCGGTCAGCGGACCAGCTGGACCCGGCGGGGGTGGTTAGAGCGCAGTGTGGTTGGTGGCCATGGGGGGCGGGTCCTGAGCGGCTCTAATTTAAAAGTTACACAGGGGCGCCCCGGGGGCTCAGTCGGTTAGGCGTCTGACTTCGGCTCAGGTCACGATCTCACGGTCCACGGGCTCAGTCGAACCCCGCATCAGGCGCTATAGTGACAGCTCTGAGCCGGGAGTCTGCTTCGGCTTCTGTGTCTCCGTCTCTCTCTGCCCCTCCCCTGCTTGTGCTCACTCTCTCTCTATCTCTGTATCAAAAATGAGTAAGTCTTTTAAAAAGTAATAAATAGTAAAATGGAAAAAAAATATTTAAAAAAATGTTTTTAATGTTTATTTTTGAGAGAGGAAGAGAGACAGAGCGTGAGCAGGGGAGGGGCAGAGAGAGAGGGAGACACACAACCCGAAGCAGGCTCCAGGCTCTGAGCTGTCAGCGCAGAGCCCGACGTGGGGCTCGAACTCACGGACCGTGAGATCATGACCTGAGCCGAAGTCGGCCGCTTAACCGACTGAGCCATGAGGTGACCCCCGCCCTCCCCCAATTTTTTAAAATGTAGGAATATTCTTGGTCTTCAGGCCGTACGAAACCAGGCCGGGAAGCAAGCTTGGCGGGGCCAGCGGGTGGTGGCACCCAGGGGTGCGCCTTATACAGAGAAAGGCACTGTTTTGTACTTTAAGTAGTGACTCCGTCCGTGAGCGCTGAAGGAAACTAAAACGGGGGTGACTCTCAGGGGAGTTTCTAGAAAAGCCAACAAGGAACGCAGCCAAATTTCACAGGAACCGAGGTTTCATCTCTGGGGGGTGGAGGGTGGCAGCGTCCCAGCGGCCCGGGTCGGGCAGCGCCCGTCTCTGCATTTTCCTCGTGCAATGAAAAAATTCCACCGTGAAAAACGGAGACAGACCCCAAGGGAAGCTTGGACTCACACAGGAGGAGGCGCCCACCCCCGCCGCCCCGCGCACGGACCCGAATCCGCGACGCTCAGGGAGGGAACCAGACACGAGAGGCCACACGGGTGTGAGTCCACGTGTGTGA
Source organism: Paradoxurus hermaphroditus (assembly GCA_004024585.1). Classification (NCBI taxonomy): domain Eukaryota; kingdom Metazoa; phylum Chordata; class Mammalia; order Carnivora; family Viverridae; genus Paradoxurus; species Paradoxurus hermaphroditus. Next base: position 17,602 of record PITB01014508.1, on the reverse strand, counting down.
ACCGTCCAGAACAGGCCCATCCACGGACGGGAAGGGGGCTCGTGGGGGCTGGAGGCTGGGGGAGGGGTGGGGCTTCTCTTTGGGGTGACGGAATGTTCTGGAACGAGAGGTGGTGCTTGCACCACCTTGCGAATACAAGAAAAGCCACGGACTTGTACATTTTAAAAGGCTGAACTTGCTGATCTGTGTCTTAGATCCCGAAATTTAAAAACCGATGGTATTTAAAAGTCTCTAAAGAGACAGTCGCCTGGGGACACCTGTGAGGCTCGTGCCCCCCCAGGTGACTGTGTCGGGCGGGTTTCCCGGGGCGCGGCGTCTCTGTGAAATGCAGTCACGGGGGGAGCAGTTCTCTGCTCTTTTTTTCTGCAATTTCTTGCGCGTCTTCGGCGAGTCCAGCGTAGAAGGTGACGATATTTATCGACGGCAGGGAAAGCACAGGGGCGGCCCGGCTGGGCTGCCTGGTGTCTGGTGTCCGGGCAGCCTGACGCGGCGACACCCGGGCCCCGACCGGCCAAGGATGGACGGACGCCCCCGGCGCCCCCCGATGCCCCCAATCCCCCCCCGCGCCCCCCAATGCCCCCGACACCCCTGACACCCCCGGCGCCCCCCCCCACGCCCGCGACGCCCCAGCGCAGGAGCCGAGGGCACAGGACTCCCAAAGAGGAAGGCGCTGGGACGCACACAGGCACCTTTTCACTCGCGGCCCAGACGGCACGAGGACATTATTAGTTTTCTTAAGATTTGATTCAATTAATTAGTTCCCAAATATCAGCCCATCCAGGCAAGCAAAGGCAAACAGAGATAAATCCCAGCCCGGCCTTGCTCCGTCTTTTAAAGGCAATTAACTCTTCGTTATTAGCTTTTAATTAGGGAGTAATAATGGCCTCATTAATACGCTTTATCATACTTGTCACCAGGCAGCTGTTCCGAACAGATTCTGTCATCAGATGGTCAGGGCCGGGCGTCGACGGCGCGGACTCCGGCCGAGGCGAGGGTTCGAGAGCGGCCCGCGGCCGTCCTTCCTCATGGCGGCCCTTCCTGCTCCCGACCCGTCCGTCCCCCGCGTCCCCTGCTCGGCATCCCTCCGGGGCTCCCTGGGGCCCTTCCGGCAAAACGCCGGCCCCTCCGTGAGCCGTCGGCTCCCCCGTTGCTTCCCCACCTCCGGCCGCCCCGCCTCCGGCCGCCCTGCCGGCCACCGGGGCCCCTGCCCCCCGAGCCCACGTTCCGCCTCTGCTGTAGGATCGGGCGCAAGGACCGTCGCTGCCGCGGGCTCTGCGAGTCTCCACGCCGGAAACCGCCTCGAGCGGGAGAAGTTTCGGTGACAGCGAGTCCCAAGGGCAGAAACGTCCACACAGCCTCGCGGGTGCGAACGAGTCCACGGAAGCTTCAGGCGCAGTTGCCCGAACGCCATCAGCCGGTGAGCGCTCCCCGTGGCCCGTGGCCCCGCCACGCGGCGGAATGCCACGTCGCCATGCTTCGGGGACGCTCGACAGCATCGGTGAATCTCCCATGCATGGAGTGGAGGGAAGGACACCAGATGCAAATGCCGTGTTCTACGCGTTTCCGTTTACAGAAAGTTCTAGAAGAGGCAGCCCCAGGCGACGGGGACAGAGAACAGATCAGTGGTTGCCTCTGAGCATGGACGGTTGCCGAGGGAATATTCTGGAAGAAGGGAAATATTCTTTCCTTTTTTTTAAAGTTTATTTATTTATCTTGGGAGAGACAGAGACAGTGCGAGTGGGGGAGGGGCAGAGAGAGAGGGAGGGAGGAACCCAAGCAGGCTCCATGCGGGGCTCGAACCCAGGACCGTAAGTGGGGTCGATGCTTTTATAAGAGACCCCGGGGGGCTCCCGCAGCCCTGCCGCTCGGTGAGGACACAGTGAGAGGTGACTACGGACCAGGAAGCGGCTCTCGTCGGACGCAGAACCTTGATCTTGGACCTGCTGGCCCCGTGCCCTTGGACTTCCGGCCTCCGGAACTGTGAGAAACACACGTGTGCTGTAGGTGAGCCGGCCCGTCTGTGGTATTCCGTGACAGCAGCCCCGACGGAACGCGGTAGACCCCCAACCCCCGCCTCTTGCAGTTGTCATCAGGCTACAACTCACACCGCAGCCGAAGGGGCCAGAAATGTGGGCTCTGGGCCGGGGTATCCGGGATTCAAATCCCGGCTCTGCCACTTGCTTGCTGTGTGACCTTGGGCAAGTCACTTCACCTCTCTGTGGTTCCACACCCTCGCGCAAAGGTCACGGAAGAGAAGCCACGTGAAGGACCTTGCTGCATGGCAAGTCTTCAAGGAGTCATTGTCCGTTGCTAACCTAACTCGCCCGTGATAACGGCTGCAGGCCGGGCCCTGAGCGGCCCTCTGCGGCATCTCACGGCAGGGGTCGGGGGGTGGGGGTGAAGACACAACGGCCGTCTATCCAAACTGGAGAGGAAGGGCTTACTTCTGGCCCAGGGTCAGGAGAACCTTCCTTGGAGAAGGAACACTCCAGTAGCCGTGCCCGCTGAGGAGTTAGGACTTAGAAGCCACGTTACTCTGAGCGTGGGCTCCGGGTTGGTGGGTCGCTTCTGGGGATATGCGACGAGACCACTTGGCATGTAGTTCGCAAAATTGAGATGGAGGGTCCGTCTCACGTTTCCTGAGAATCTCGTGAGATTTCCCCCCTAAAGACTACGCCTGTGCCTCAAAGGCGCCATTGGCTGGTCCGTGCCGGCAAGTACCTCTTAGCGCTTTTTTTTTTTTTTTTTTTGCTTTTTGTCCCTCGCAGTCCCTGGAGTAGCCTTTCTCACGGGTAGCTCTGCGTCACGCTGTTGCCCTCAGTCGTGCGCATGCGTGAAGGGTGCGCCCCAGCTGTCCCCTTCCTGGGTCTGCACGGCAGAAGCGCTTGCACCTGCTGGAGACGGTTCTCGGCACTATCGTGACGCCCCAATTCAAAACAGCCCAGGTGCCAGAATGGTTTATTCATCCACTAGCACACGCAGAACTCGCAGATTCTTACGCAAAATTAAGAAGGAAGCGCTGCACACAGACAGAGACAACACGAACGAATGTCACAGATAGAATTTTGAGAAGCAGCAGCCAGGCGGATTCCACGTCTATGTAAAATCCGAAACAGGCAAAGCGGAGCCGGGGCGAGGCGTAGGGCTGGGACGTGGGCACCCCCGTGGGCCACGCGGGGGGCTTCCTGGCGGCCCGGGCGCGTCCGCCTCTTGACCTGGGGGCCGATGGCACAGGTGTTCCGGGCGTCGAACTTCAGCGGCTCGTTCGCGTCCGTGTACGTTTCTGTACGTTACACAAAAGGTTAAAATAAAAAAGAATCGGCGGCTCCGAAGTGGTTCGTCGAGGCGTGAAAGACGTGCTAACGGCCTGCGGTAGACACCGCGACCGGGAAACACGCCGTGAGCGCGAGCAGCGGCTTCGACTGACAGCCAGGGGCGCCGCGGCTGCACAGGGACAGGGTCGCTCGGCGACGAGTTCCGTGCAGCCCGGTGCACCGAGAACCGCCCATGCCGGCGAGTCTCCTCCTCACAGGGCCGCGGCGCGGAAGGAGCAGGGGACTCCGAGGGCTGTGGCCCTGTCGCGCTCTCCCGCCGAGTGACCAGCGGTGACAACGCCCCGCGCTTTGCCTGCTGGAGGATCCATGCTCGCCGGCGTGTCTGGAAGACGACCTTGGAGAGGACGTTTCTTCGTGGCACCGACTGCGCCGGCCACGGCCACGGCCACGGCCACGGCTGCCATTCAGAGGGGCTCGCGGGGCAGGTGCCTGGGGCCATCGCTCTGGGGCCGGCGACCCCGGCCCCGGGCACGAGTCGGGGGCTCTCATAGGAGACTGAGCTGTTGGACAGACGGCTCCGTCACCAGCATGTGACCCCCAGTGACACGCGAGGGTTTTTTTTCCTGGTCGAGGCACAGATGTGATCCACCCGGGGGGGGGGTATATTTTATTTTATTTGATCTTATTTTTATTTTTATTAAAAAAATTTTAAATGGTTATTTATTTTTGAGAAACAGAGCATGAGCAAGGGAGGGGCAGAGAGAGAGGGAGACAGAATGCGAAGCAGGCTCCAGGCTCCGAGCTGTCAGCACAGAGCCCGACGTGGGGCTCGAACTCACAGACCGTGAGATCATGACCTGAGCTGAAGTCGGCCGCTTAACCAACTGAGCCACTCAGGCGCCTCGGAAATATATTTTAAAACAGCGTCCAGTGTCCATTGGCTCAGGTCTTGATCTGATGGTTTCTGAGTTTGAGCCCCACATCGGGCTCTGTGCTGACAGCATGGAGCCTGCTTGAAATTCTCTCTCTCTCTCTCTCTCTCTCTCTGTCTCTCTGCCCGTCCCAGGCTCGTGCTCTCTCTCAAAAATAAATAAACATGAAAAAAAAATAATAAAGTAAAATGGTGTCCCAACGCTCAGCAGACCCAGATGTGGGATTCTCCGCAGGCCCCCGGGCCCAGAGTCGGGGTGCAGAGCGCTTGGCGGCGGCCCCTCGGGGGAAGGTTCACCGGCAGCCTGCAGGGGGGCGGCGAGAGGGAGGCGTTCGGCCGGCGGTCCCCGCGTTTCCCGGTCCCGGTGCGAGCTGACGGCTAGCCCAGCCCCTCGCCACCGCTCTCCCTGCACACGAATGACGGGCTTGGGTTTTCGAATGTCACAGAATCGCACCAGAGGTGTGGCCCCCGGCCCAGGGCTCGGCGGGTGAGTGACCCGAGCTGGACGGCTCCAGGCGGCGACGGAACCCCCAGTCCGCCCTCTCGCTGATGGGCGAGGTCCCTGGGGCACCTTTAAAATAACACGTTTCGAGACGGTTCTGCCAAAAAGCTTTTAATCCTGCGAAAGCTGCTCGGCCCGACTCGTTAGGAGGGGACGGAACGCGGAAGCCACGGTCGGAGGCCACCGTTCACCTGTCCCGGGGACAGAGGTCACCGGCTGCCCCGCGGCCTGGTCCCTGGCCGGGAAAAACTGGAAGCAGCCGTGGTGTCCCCAACAGGGGACCGATTTGTTGAGACCGCGGTCTGCTTCCGTGGCGCAGGGCTGCTTTGGCGCTCGCTCCCCCGCTCCGCCGTGACCGCCCCTGTTCGGGTCGGCAGGGACCTCCGAGCTGCGACCCCGGGCGACGGTCACTTCTCGGATTCACCTGGTCCCTCCCCATCATCTCCGCCACCAGAGGGCGCCCGTGAGCACCCCAGTCAGGTCCCGCCCCCACCTCTGCCCACAGCCCTCCGTGGCTCCCACCTCCCCGGGGTAGACGCCCAGATCCTGGGGCGCCCGGGGGCGGGGGGGGGTGTGCGTCGGTCCAGCATCCAGCTCTTGATTCTGGCTCAGGTCACGATCTCGCGGTTCGGGAGTTCGGGCCTGGCATTGGGCTCCGTGCTGATGGCGCGGAGCCTACCCAGGATCCTCTGTCTCCTTCGCTCTCTCTGCCCCTCTCTCCCGTCTCAAAATAAGTAAATACACTTTGAAATATATCTGTATCCTAGAATGAAAAAAAAAAAATCCCAAGTCCTCCCTGAGGCCCCCAAGGCCCTGCCCACCCTGTCCCCCTCCCCTCCCCTAACCCTCCCCTCCTTCTGGCCCACCCTCTCTCCCCATCGCCCAATCTGCTCCAGCCACATGGGGCCTCCTGGCTGTTCCTCCAACACTCCAGATCCAATGCTGCCCCAGGACCTTTGCATGGGCTGTCCATCTTGCCAGGAACACCTTTCCTCCCGGTCTCCACCTACTTCGACTCTCTCACCTCCTGCAGGTCTTCACTGAAATGTCACCTCCTCAGCGAGGCCTACCCTGACTTTGTTGCCAAACTAGCTCCTCCTTATCACCTATCCCTTTCCCTGGCTTCATTTTTCTCAAGTCGTGGTATCCAATAGGCCCGTCGCAAATATTTAATCCATTTATTTGTTGTCCTTTTTATTCACCCTGCTGCAGCCCCCCGGGTGTCCTCGATGTCCGTCCAACACGCCAGGCCTAGTGCTGCCCCAGGGCCTTTGCACGGGCCGCGCTCTCCACGTGGAGCTCTCATCCCCTAGATGTACCCTCGACTCACCCTCTCACTGCCTTTGGGTCTGTGCTCAAATGTCACATTCTCGGCAAGACCCCGAACGCCCCGGGTACACTCACGCCCCGGCCCCAGCCCGCGGTCCCTCTTTCTTCCTTGTTCTCACGTAGCAGTGGTTTAACTTGCTCGGGGATGCGGTTCTATGTCGCGTCTGCCTCCCCCCGAGAGGCCGTGCGCTCCCGCGGGGCTGGCCGGGGCGTCTGTTTTCCCCGTCTTCTCTCCCGGCGTGGCCCGAGCTGCCGGACCGCGCGGCCGGGGCGATAACGGCACGCCATCGGCGTTTGCTGAGCGACTGCGCATAAGCGACGGGAGCGGAAACGCCTTTCCTCTGTCCCCGCCTCCGATCGGGCCCCGGGATCCATCCGTAAAGATGCCCCCCCCACCATGTATTCGGTCATTCAGTTATCTGTGCAAGTTCGCAGACTTGGCTCATTCCGTGGTTAGAATCCAACCCCCCCCCCCCCCCGCCCCCGGCTTTATCCTTCCGGCCTTGGCACAGGCCACGCCCCCCGGCGCTCGGTCATCGCCTTCCCGGCGCCCCGCGCGAACACGACCCCGCGAACACGACCCCGCGCCCCCTTCCCGCTCTTCCCGCCTCTCCGGTGAGCGCCGTCCCTACCTGCCGGGTCCGCCAGGGCGGGGATCAGCCCCGCCGCGTCGTCGGGGCCGCGCCCCGGGATTGTGGGATTCGTGGCACATTCGCGGAGCCCGGGGGCCCAGCCTCGCGCCAGGCCTGGGAGACCCCCGACTCTGGCCTGCTCCGTGGCTCAGACGTCGCTGGAGCTGGGTCGTGGTCACGGGGGCAGAGCGAGAGGGTGGCCGTCGGCCCCCGACAAACGAGGGGCCAAAGACAGGACTGTTTGCGTGTTTTCTTAACTCTACTTTTGAGAGAAAGTCTGCGAGCGGAGGCGGCGCGGAGGGACGGGGGAGGGGGGCCCGACGCGGGGCTCGAGCTCGTGAAGCGTGAGCCGAACCCACAAGTCGGACGCTTGACTGACCGAGCCGCCCAGGCGCCCCCGGAGTCGCCTTTCAGGGGGGACCGGCTGCCTCGGCCGCCGCCGTCACCGGGCTGCCTGTGAGTGGGGCCCGACGGCCTCCGCGGAGGGTCTGTGGGGACACTGGTGTGGACAGCCGCCCGCTGGGAAGAGCCAACCTCCACCAGGAAGCCGGCAGCAGGCGCGAGGGGCCGGGCCGCCCCCCCCGCCCCCCGGGGCCCCCCTCCCCCCGAAATGAAGACACCGCCAGCCGGGGAGCCGTATTTCGCAGTGCTCACGAGCCTTTAATTCATTATGAACCTAGAGGCAGGGGGTTAGGCGAAAATACAGCGCATCCTTACTCTCGGGGCGGGGAGGGGGTGGAGTCAGGGCGGGGGGGGGGTCGTTTCTCGTTTTTGTACAGACTCGGGGATGCCTTTGCGGGGACACGTGCGTCCCCCGGACCCGGGCCCTCCCCGCCCCTCCCCGCCGGCCGCCGCCCCTCCGACCGAGGCCGGCCCGCCTCTTCCTCTTCTCTTTACAATATAAATAGCATTTCCAAACTACATATGAACACGGTGCCGCCCGCGGGGCTGCCGCATGCAGACGGGCCCCCACGTCGGCTGCCGCCCCCGCCCCCGGCGCCCCCGCCCCCGCCCCGGAGAGGGCAGGTCCTGGGCTCTTGTACATTCTGCGCGTGCCCCTCACACGGTTCTCTCCGGCCGGGCCGCCGGCAAAACACTCTGTAATTTGTAACTTTTTTTTTTTTTTTTAACACGAGCGGCTTCTGCAATCCCCGGCCAGGACGGCAGGGGGCGCCGCGGCGGGCGGCCGGGCGGGGGTCCGGAGCCCCCCCCCCCCGGAGAGCGCGCCTCGGAAACCCCGGGTTCCTCCGTGCGGACGGCGGCGCCCCCCGGACCCGCACAGCCGCGCTTCCCAAGCAGGACACCGGATGCCACGGCCCCTCGGGGTCCGAGGCAGGCGCCCCTGCGCTGGGCGGGCGGCGGCCGGAGCGCGGGGACACGGGGACCCCGACTGGCTCACGCCCTCCCTCCCCGGACGGCCACGATGTCACCCGCGCCGGTGGGGACAGACGCCCGGGTCGCGCACCGGGAGGGCGGGCCACGGGAGGCCGGCCGAGCAGCCGCGAGGGGCAGCAGCGGAAGAGGGTGCAAACCAGGAGAGCGAGTGTGTATTTCGCGAAGGCGTGCGCGCGCCGGAGGGGGGCTCCGGGTCCCCGCCGCTGGCGGTCGCCCCCTGTCGGGGCCGGGGAGGCGGGGCCGGCCGCCCAGACCCTTGCCCAGTCCGGAGAGAGTGGGGGACGGGCCGACGCCGGTCACCGTGTCGCCAGCACCCGGCCCGGCCTCCCCGCACGCGGGGCGCCTCCCTGCCGCTTGGGTAGACAAGCAAGGCTTGAAAACAACGACGAACGAACGAACGAACAAACAAACCCCGAGACGCTTTTATCTCCCTCAGCGAATCTTGGTTCTGAGAAAAAGAACGTTTGAGTTTTGTTTTGTTTTGTTTTTAAAGCCACAAATCTAGAAAACAACGTTGGGGATTTTTTTTTTTTCCGTTTCTTTGTTTTCCTTTTTTTCCTCGTGTTTTTTTTTAAACAATAGGTATTCTAGAAAGAGCCTCACAAAGGTCATGTATGTACAGAAGTCACAATCTCAAAGGCTGCTCAGGGGGCGGGCGAAGCAGTAGCACCTTTTGGAGAAGAAGAGCTTACGTGGTTTACGAATCTGAGGAGGGGGGGGCGGCGCGAGTCCCGGCCGGCCCCCCAGAGCCCGCGTGGCCCTGCTCCCTGAGTCCGGGGCGCGTGCCGGCGTCCTGGTGGCTCCTGTCGCCGCAGAGCGGGGCAGCCTCTCGGAGGTAGCCTCTCGGGGGCCCGGGGAGGCGAGGACATGACTTCACAGCAAGCAGACGCCAGGGCCGGCCGCCGCCTGCCTTGCTGGGCCGAGGGGTCGCCGGGGGGTGGGGGCGGCCGCCGTCCTAGAAGGGGGCCCCGGGCCGGCCCTGCAGGAGGCTCTCCGGGAACGCTAGGTAGTCCGGGTTCCGCCCTGAGTCCTCGGGGGCGCGCGGGGTGCCCACCCGCGGGCGCTTGGCGGCCTTGACCTCCTCTCCCGAGAAGACGTTGTCCTGAGGCGCCCCCGTGCTGAGCGACTGCGGGAGACCAGACGGCAGAGGGGTTAGCGTGGCGGCGGTGCGCCCCCAAACCCGTCTCTGGGAGCCTGACCCCCACGGTGCCGGTGTCGGGAGGGGGCCCTCGTGAATGGGATCGGGGCCGTGAGCCACGGGGAGCTCTCCCTCTCTCTCCGGTCACCAGAAGGGAGGTGTCTGTGACCCGGGGACCTCTGTCCCCAGCCACCGAATCTGAGGCCGCATCTTGGCCTCGGCCCCTGACAGAGGACGTCTGGAGTCGAGGACCCCCAGAGGCCTCATCACGGCAGCCCCTTGGGGTTTCCATGCGCCCAGCCCACATGCCCTAGCCCCCAGCCCCTGTCCCCGAACTGGTGACCTTCTGAGAGGGTCTCCGGTTGTCAGGGGTGGCTGCTCAGCGCTCCGGCCCCTGCGTGAGCCCCCAATCCTGGGTGCGAGCCGGCCTGGCCCCCCAGTCGTGGGCCCCGGGGGAGCGGGCGCCCAGAGCCTCGGCTGTCCTGGCAGAGGGCGGCGGGGTGGCCCCCTGTGCTTCCCGGAGGGACCTGCGGTCAGGTCCGCCACGCGCCCGGCGCCGGCTCTTACTCTGAGCTTTCATCGGCCGCCACAGCCGCCTGCTCCTCAAAACTCTGCCTTTGCATCAAACGCAGGAGGAAGACGCCCGCAGAGGCCCAGAGAAAAACCAGTCACCTCGCTGCCTCTGGGACCCATTGTTCCCTCTGAAAAGGGACGAGCTCTGGAAAAGCCTGGAGCTCGGGGGCGGAGCACAATGGCCGGGCGGCTCCTGCAGATTCGCCTCCTCCTGGCCGCTAAAGCCCTTCCCGTGGCTCCCCGGCTCGCTCCCGGGAGCAAGGACAAGGGGGAGATGCAGGCCGCTCGGACAGGCTGCTTCCCCGAGGGCGCTAAGGGCTCCTGCTCCGCCACTCACCAGCCGCGACCGCACCCTCTTGGGGAGCTCCTCGTCCAGGGTGAAGAGGTCCCCACGCTTCACCGTCAGCTGGGACCCGTCCTCGAACTCCACCTGCAAAGGGGCCGGTTCTCAGCTCTGCCCCGGGGGTCCCCCCTGCCTGCTTGCGCCCCACTCCTCAAGTAAGAGCAGCCAGAGGAGGAGGGGTGGGAGGTAGAGAGACGCAGGGGTGTGGCTGTGCCACGAGAGAAAGTAAAACCGCCGAGGACGGGCAGCCGTGGACTTTGGTGGCTGGACTAGGGGCGATTTTCGTCTAGCGTTTCAGGCTCCTAACTAATTTCCCTTCCACAATCACGGCAAGAGACTCACGACCATCGGGATTAAAAAAACCATCCGGGGCATGAAGTGCGCCCTAAAATATGCTTCAAACGGGAAATTTCACCTTCCGTGGGTTGGACCGCGCTCACGGAACCAGAAAGCCACCTCGGTGGGGAAAACACGGGACAACAGAGATCCCTTCCAGCGTAAAGCTCTAACCCGCCCTGACCGTTCCTGTCCCCAGCGGGAGCTGGCCACGGCCGGTCCGTGGCTCCGTCCCCCGCCCCGGAGGCAGGCTCCGGCTCACCTGGTAGACGTGGCTCGTCACGGAGGAGACGAACCTGGCCTTGTACATGCTGCCGTCCGCCCACCGCAGCTCGACCAACTCCCCCTCGGGCGGGGGGCCCAGCCGGACACAGTCCCTACTCTGCAGGGGAAGAAGGCGGCGGGAGGTGAGGCTGCCGGGTCCCCTGGCCTCGACTGGGCTTCCGCGCCTCCCCGCGCCACCCCTCACACACAGTGTCGTGTTTGTGCAAAGCAGGGGCAAGTGTGGGAGCGCAGGGGCTGCGCTTCCTGCTGGCTCTTCTAGAACCCGCGGCTTCCTGCTCTGCTTCTGCAGGACCCGGGCGCCTTCCTGCAGGGGTTCCAGGGGGCAGCGCCACAGGGGCCACCTCCTCCTCCCCACTCTGCCCTCCCTGCGTAGCCCCGCCCCTTGCTGAGGACCGCCCCGCCCACACCCCGCCCCTTGCCGAGGACAGCCCCGCCCACTCCCCCCGCCCCTTGCTGAGGACCGCCCCGCCCCACACCGGGCTCCCGCCCCGCCCCGCGCCCCGCCCCACTCACGGTAATGCTCTCCGGATACAGGTTGTCGCTGTAGGACCCATCGTCGAAGTTCACTTCGTAGAAGGTCTGCGTGCTGGTGCCGATGACCCGGCACCGGTAGTAGAGCCCGTTGCGGTTCTTGGTGATGACCATCTGGCCTAAGGACACGGCCCTCAGGAACTGGACCTGGGGGCGGCGGGGACAGGGCCGGGTCAGCGCGCAGGCGGCCGGCGGCGGGGCGGGCGGGGGCGGGCGGGCACTCACGGTGTGGGCCCCTGACTTGTGCTTGAAGCAGGTGATGGAGACGACGTAGGGCCAGTCGTCGGGCTCCATGAGGACCCCGGCGGCGTGGGCGCAGGTCACGTGGAAGGAGGTGGAGCAGTGCTCACAGGAGCACTGGATGCAGGCTCCCGACACCTTCTTCATCCGTTTCCGGCAGTACACGCACTTCTGCGGGGACACAAGCAGCGGAAGTGGGGCTAGGAGCCCCTTCCGGGACCCCCAGGACTGTCTCCTGGGAGTGACCCCCGATACCCAGGGCAGCACTTCTGGATTCTTCTCTACCCGCTCTCTCTACACAGCTGCCTCGAACCGGCACTGAGGAGCCACAGATGACTCGGCAGCGCAGCGAGCAGGAGGCGGCGCCCACACCCGCCGCCCCGAGGACGGAGGAACCCATGACCTCAGGGAGGGAACCAGAGGGAGGCCACACAGGGTGTGAGTCCAGGCGCGCGAAACGTCCACGACAGGCTCATCCACGGACAGGAAGGCGCTCATGAGTATTCGGGGTGTGGTGGGGGTGACACCTAACGGGACCGGGCTGCTTTTGGAGTGATGGAATGTGCTGGAACTACATCATGGTGATGACTGCCCCAATCCACGAATATACTAAAAGTCACTCAAATGTACGGTTTAAAACGGGGAATTCTATCTTGATGAGGAGAATGGGGTACTGAGGCGCTGGCCCAGGAGGGTCGGCAGGCGGTCCAGCCCCGCCCCTCGGGCAGTCACTCGGAGCATTTCCCACACTTAGGAAGCGGGCCCTTATCGCCTTTATCGCCCTGTAAACCGTGTTCAAAGGCCGGATCAGCGGCGCAGCGCACGGCGCCGCAGGAGAGCGCCGCGTGGATCGATGACAATGAGACCTCATTATTAAACTGTCAATACCTAATCCCCGCCGGCCCGCAGGCCAGACTCGCGGCCACAGGCGGGGGCGCGTTAACCCTCCAGCACTGGGCCTCCTGGCAAAGCCAGTGGGGCGCGGAGCCGGGCCCCCACCCAACAGCGAGGCCCAGGAGGGCCCAACAGCTGGGCTGACACAGCACAACCCATTTGGGCCCGTGGGTGGCGAGCCCGGGTTCTGAGCTCCCGCCTCGAGGACAACTCGGCCCGGCCCCCGCGGCGCCGTCTGTCTGGGGGCCTCCGGGGCTGGGCGTCTGGGTCTCCCTGGGTGGAGGCTGTAAGGAGGGGTGCAGAGCTGTGGTCTGGGGCAGCCGGGGTCACTGATGGGTGTGACGCTGGCCCTGGAGGCTGCTCCTGCCTGCAGACCTCCCCCACTCGGCCGCACAGGGTCCTCTGTGCTTAGCCTGCCCCTCACGCCCTCCCCCAACCTGCTTTGCAAAAGCCCACCTCCCCCCAGCGCTGCCCATCAGCCCCTCCCCTCAAAGCAGGGGCGACAAGAGGGCGGAGCTGACTTAAACCGCCTGCCCCCCACCAGCCATGCCTCTGTCCCCCCCACCGCCTGATCACAAGCTGACTCGCCTGGAGTCCCTCCAGGGACCATCCCGACCTGGTGACAGGGGTGAGCACGGGCACAAGTCTGATCAGATGATCTGGGCTCAGGCCACCGTATGGATGGGCTCGCCCCCACTGCTAGGACCGCCCCGGTGCCCAGAGCTAGAGGCCAGTGGTCACAGGGACAGACAGATGGACAGATGACCAGGAGTGACCATCCCCGCGCCTGTGGCCAACACGTGGCCCTGGGAAGGCGGGCGGGCGCTGGACCGGCAGGAGTTAACTGCTGGCTTCCTCGCGAGGCTCCATTAGGCAGTACAAGGGAGCCTCGTGTACAAGGATTTTTAATTCATTACAAGTACTGGTAATGAAGAGGCTGCAAGCTGGAAATGTCAGATGGTCCAGAAAGCGTCGGGGAGGGAGGATCTGTCACGGGCGCGAGCACCGCGCCGGCGCTTCCCGAACAATGAAGCCTTTCACGCCCACCTTCCTGGAGGAGCCACCCGCCGCGGGCCCTGTCCTAATCACCTGTCCACACCTGGCTTGGGGGGGGGCCGATGCTGGTGTGACCCAGGCCCCCGCCCGCCCACGCGGGCTCCCTCCGGCCGCCCTCTCCACCCCGCCGGGCAGCCCAGCTGGCGGATGGAAAGGCTGAGGTCGGCGATCCGTCTAGAGTCACGGGGCGGGCCGGTGGCCTGCTCGTCGTCCCACTGCGCCTGCTGCCCCGCAGGTTCCCCCGGGAGCGACCGTCCTCATCAGTGCGTGGAGGAGGCGTGAGCCCCTCGAGGCCGGGGTCCACCCGAGGACCGGGGAGGACAGCGCGGCTCCCTGCAGGGGAAGCCAACGCGCATCAAGAGGGACCAGTCACGGGATTCCTACAGCTCGGCAGCAAAAAAGCGACCCGGTTTGAGTGGGTGACGGGCACGGAGGAGAGCACTTGTTGGCTTGAACACTGAGTGTGGTATGGAAACCAATTTAACAATAAATTATTAAAAAAAAAACATCAGCAAGGGGCCCGAACAGGTATTTTTCCAAAGCGCACATCCAGACGGCCGGCGGGTGTGTGAAGAGGCACTCCGCGTCGCTCGTGGGCAGGGAGACGCAGACCCAAACCATGGGCTCCCAGCCCCCTCCTGTTACAACGCCTCCTACCATCGGGGGTGCCTCCTACCATTGGGGGTGCGCGTAGGGACGCCCGCAGGGAAACGGAAGCCCTCGAGTGCTGCTGCTGGGGACGCAAACTGGGGCAGCGGCCGCGGGAAACCGTACGGAGGCTCCTCAAAAAATTTAAAATAGGGGCGTCTGGGTAGCTTGGTCTGTTAAGCATCCGACTTCGGCTCAGGTCACGATCTCATGGTTCGTGAGTTCAAGCCCCGTGCTGGGCTCTGTGCTGACAGCTCAGAGCCTGCAGCCTTGCTTTGGATTCTGTGTCTCCCTCTCTCTCTCTCTCTGCCCCTCCTGCTCTCTCTCTCTCTCAAAAATAAATAAATATTTAAAAATAGAACCACTAGGGGCGCCTGGCCAGCTCAGTCGGCAGAGCCTCCGACTCCCGGGGCCGGGCTGCTGTGCTGAGCCCCGCGCGGGGTGCGGAGATCACTAACACAAAACACTAACAGAGCCACCACAGGATACAGTAAGCTCCGCCGCAGGGGTGTTTGCCCAAAGGCGATGAAAACGGGATCTCAGAGAGGAATCTGCACCCTCGTGTTCAGGGCCGTGGCCATGACCCAGAACAGCCCGGTGTCTGCCAGGGGAGGAGGACGGATAGCAGAGATGTGGCCGCACACGGAATGCCACTCAGCCACAGAAAGAGGTCAGTCCCGCCACCTGCAATCATAGGGACAACCTAGAGGACACTGTGGTCGGTGACCGGACACGGGACGCTCCCGGCGTGACCCCACTCACAAACTCTGGGGGGCAGACAGCAGAGAGGTGGGGGCCGGGGTGGGGGGAGAAGCTCAGTCGCGGGCCGAGAGCGCCATACACTCCGCCCCACCCGACGCGCCGCAGTCAGCACGGCGGGGGGGGGGGGGGGGTGGTTGAGCGCCGGATGGCCTGTCCCGAGTGCAGACCCCAAGGGAGGTATCAGAGGAGACCGCGCGGGGCAGGGTCGCGTGCGCTGCTGGACTGGCAAAGGACGTCTCTGCACAGAGACCGCGGAAGCCCGGCGCCGGCTGCGCCCTTGAGAAGGAACAGGTTTGAGGGGCGCCCGGGGGGCTCTGTCGGTGGAGCGGCCGACTCCGGCTCAGGTCGTGATCTCGCGGTCTGTGGGTTCGAGCCCCGCGTCGGGGTCCCTGCTGTCGCTGAAGAGCCCGCTTCGGACCCTGTCCTCCCTCTCTGCCCCTCCCCCAGACCCTCTCATTCTCAAAAATAAAAAAACATTAAAAAAAAAAAAAAAAAAAGGAGAAGGATCAGGCTTGGCCGGACTGCGCTGGGCGGCGCCTGCACCCTCGGCCGGGCCCCGGGGACCTACCAGCTTCCACCGCTGCTCGGGGATGGCGCTGATGTCCACGGGGTGGCGCTCCAGCACGTTCAGGAAGCGCGCTTCGGGGACCGCGATGGCACAGATCACGTGGATCCACCTGGTGCGGGGAGGCCGGGCTCAGGGCTCACGGTGACTCGCCCGAGGGGTCGTCTCCCAGCAGCTGGCATCACCACTACCCACCCCTGCGCCCCGAGTGGCTGCCGGCCAGCTGGGGCTCACGGGACCTTCAGGGACAGTGTGGGCCGGCTCGGTCCAGTTCTCCTGGGCCCCCCACACCCACCTGCGGTCAGTGGTCATCTGCAGGGCTCCGCCCCGGAGGTTACAGAGACAGCACTCCTGTGAGCAGATAGCAGTGGTGAGGTGGCAGGGCCCCCGCCTCCCTGCCCTGGGGGCTGGTCCCACCCCTGCCCGCAGCCCTGACATTTTCCAAGGCCAGGAGCACCTCAGGCTCCACCGCCTCACAGCCAGGTGATGAGCCCGAGGTCACCGCGGGCATCAGGCCGGCCTGGTCCCCCGCCCGGCTCCCCCGCAGGCCTCGATGCCTTTCAGGTTATCCCCCGGCCGCAGGGGCGAGTTACCGCGGTCCAGGCATGGGCCGTGCACCGGGAACACGTCCAACCCTCGTTGACCAGCTCGGGGCGGATGCCGTAGCAACCTGCAAGACAAGGGCGGGGGTGGGTGGGGTGGCGTCCGTCACCAGGACCCGCGCTGCCGCTGATGGGGCCTTCTGGAATTCGCAGCGGCATTTAGGGCACTGGCTCTCCCCACCCTCCCTCCCCGAATCCAGGCCACTGCGCACAGCGGGACGGTCTGGAAATGGCTTGTTGGGAACTGGAGTAGGGGGAGGGAGAGCGGGGGCCCCCTGCCAGCGCTGCTCAGCCGAGGGCAGCCCTGGCTGTCTCCAGTCTCGGCTGAAAGGCTCTGCCCGGGCTCTGCAGGCCAAGCGGGCCTCAGGGACACCCGAGGCCGGACGGCAGAGCAGAGCGGGCGGGGCCCCGTGTTCGGGGGCGCAATCACTGCTTACTCGCAGAGCGGCAGGCGGTTTGCGCGGGACCTGGGCTCTAGTTTAGAAATGGGCAGTGTGGAGGAGGGGGCGGGGGTCATGAGGTCCTGCCCCAGAGCGAGAGGTCTGCCCCACCCCCGGGGTCAATACCACAGGGGCCCGGAGCCAGCTGGGCTCGTGCTCCTGGCCAACGGGCCACAGGGAGAGAGCGGGGCCGCAGAACCATGGTCTGTGTCCCCACAGAGGCTCTGAGGCACAGCGAAGTGTCTGAGAGCCTGAGCCCGACCCCTGCTCTGGACCCTGGGGGCACTCCGCCAAGATCCGGGCCCAGCGGGAGGTCCTGGCTCCTGGAGGGATTATGCGGGGCCTGCACCCCGGGCCCCAGGAGCCTGCCTGCCCGGGGGGCACGTCTCGCACTTAGGCCCAGCAAGGCGGAGGAAGCAGGTTCCCAGCCAAGAGACAAAATGAGCTGTGGGCCGGACTCTGCAGGGGCAGAAGCTGGACCGAGGCCATGGCCGCCTTCCTCCGCGGGGCGGCCCCTGATGTTCAACAGCCCCAGAGAGCTTTCCTCCCTGGCTGGGAGCGGGCTCGCGCTCGCTGCCCCTTTAACACCGGAGGAAGGGGCAGACACCCCGTCGCGGGCCAAGTCAGGCCCTCAGGGTTTGGGAGCGGGGTCACCGATGGCAGGGACGGGTCAGGTCCCCTGGGCCACCCCTAGGTCTCAGGCCTCAGTGGAACTGTCCGAATGGGCAGAGGCGAGGCCACCCGGCAGCAGCCCAGAGGGAAGGGGCCTGCTGGCCCCGCAGACCCGGTGGGGGTGGGGGGGGCAAAGCCACAGACGCCGCCGCCGCCCGGCCCGGGACTCACTGGCGTGGACCTGCAGGCAGCACTTGGCGCAGGCGATCAGCAGGCTGGTCCCGTCGTCGCCGGTGTAGGAGTTGGCGGGGAGGGGCTCCGTGTTCTCCCCGCCCGACGTGAAGCACATCTCGGGGATCAGCGGCCGTGTCTTCTGGCCACTTTTGGAAGGGGACGCCACCGAGGGACCCTCCCCAAGGGAGGCCTGGGGAGCCTCCTTCTCGGTCTGTAGGGACTGTAGGAGGAGACCGCGGCCGTCAGGGGGGAGCCCAACACGGGGCAGCGAACCAGGCC
>PITB01014507.1:0-45779 GCA_004024585.1 Paradoxurus hermaphroditus | reverse complement strand
TTTTCATTGAGAATAGAGCACGTGGAAAGTGAGAGAATAGAGATAACTCTCCATGTGCTCTATTCTCAATGAGAATAGTGAGAATGTCAAGCTTCGTTCTTCCAATTTCAGCAATACAGTATCCTAAGGTGTCCAGTGCACAGGCTGAGTCTTAAAGATACTTTGTTGTTGTGGTGGTGGTGGTGGTGGTGCTGGTGGTGGCGATGGTGATAGTGATGGTGGTAATTGTGGTGGGGGTGGGGGTGATGGTGGTGATGATGGTGACAGTAGTGGTGGTGATGGTGATGATGATAGTGGTAGTAATGGTGATTGTAGTGGTGGTAATGTGATTGTGGTGGTGGTGGTGGTGGTGGTGATGGTCTCTGTTTCTTATTTTACTCTCCACACCTCCGGTTACCCAGGCTTTAAGTTTGCTCATCCGACTTTCTGGGAGGCAGAAGACAACATAAGACCTTTTATCTGCTTACAGATAATATATCTGTAATATACAGATAATATATCTTTTAAACAGATAAAAGATATTTCCACAGCCTCTCAGTTTTTGTGGAGAAAATAGAACTCAGTCTATTTCATAATTACTCATCATCTTGTTTTCCTTATGTCTTATTTTTCTTGTCATTCAGGGAGAAAGAGATACAAAGAGAAAAAAAAGAGAGAGAGAACTTTTCTGTCTCCTTGGGTCCTCTGCAGTCCTTCTGACACTCTGACACTCCCTGGACACATAGACAATGAGCCCCATGACTGCAAAGGCTGTGAATATGTTCCTCACCAACTGAAAAGTATCTAGTAATGAATAAGTGAATGAATAATGCATCTCTGATGTCACTCTTGTTACATATATTTTCATGTTTCTTTTCTTGTCTAGATTATAAAATCCTAGAAAGCAAGAACGGCCTTATGTTTTGTAGCAATTTTGGTGCCTTACATAGCGCCCAACTGCAAAGTACGCAGTTAACGAATTTTTTTCAGTGGTTGAATGAACTCACACACAATTTTGTAAAACAGAAGACTCAGTACTCAGCACTGTGACACATACATCAAAAGAATAAAAATAGTTCCTGCTCTTGAGTCATTGGAAGAATTAAACTAAGATACATAAAACATTTTGGAGAAAATGTTAACGCTAGTTCTGGCCATAAAAACATTCATGGAGATTAGAGATCTGTTTGCCCTAGAACTGGCAAAGAAGCCTAGAAGAAGAGGTAAAATTTTAGTTGGCCCTTTAAGAAGGCCAATCCAATATCTGGGTTGACACTGCCAAACTGCAAGAGAATCCAGGATTAGCCCAGCATAACATGATGGAGAGGGCAGCGGGAGCCCAAGGTAGACGGGACTGGGAAGGTGAGGGCAGCATGAACAAAAACGGAAGCTCTTCTCTTTGTTAGAGAGGTAGGAAAAGATAACATAGGCTCTGTGACTATATTTCAAGCCCTATGACTATATTCCTTTCTGTTGAACATGTGTAGAGAAAATACTTCGTACCTACCATTCACTTGTTTGAAAACTAAGTTCCTCCTTAGAGTGCCATGGTAGAGCTGGTGTAAGAGACTTGGCAGGAGGCCTCATGATTTTCCCAGTCAAACGTGCAGATGCTGCGATGAATATGGAAGTCAGTCTGGGAGAAACACACAGGGACAGATTTATTTGTAAGTAACACTTATTTCCTCTTGGCTCATCAATATTGATACAACTGATAAAACACAACATGAAGAGACAGAAAAGCCTCTCTTCTCACTAAGAAGAGATGGGATGGAATAAAACTGAGCAAAAGATTGAAAGTATTTAAAGTGGAAACTTGCAATACTGCTAACTCGTTTCCTACAGACAATAGAATATTTCTGAAATAATAATAGGGGTAACTGCACCTGAATAGAGAAATCACTAAATGTCAACATTATTTCCCAAGTATATCTAATTGAGAAAAAAAAAAAAGCTCATTCCATAACAATGTAATGAAATCTTAATTGTGCTATTTATGGTGTTTTTGAGTATTTGTTCTATTTTGAAGCCTCATCTATGCATTTTGTTTTAGGCAGTTATTGGAATTTTAAGAGATCATCATTCACGAGAATGTATTTTTCACAGGGTTGGAATCTGCCATACTCATTGTAGCCAACAAAGAAATTATTGCCTTTCATTTGAAAATTGCTAGCAGTGCTTGGCATATAGTAGATATTCCATATATATTTGTGGAGTTCAATTCTGAGGAGATTTATTTACTTTGAAGCTAAACACCTAATATAAAATGACTAATTCCTAGAGAAAAGTTTTTTTTCCATACTCTCAAATCAAATTTTCCATACTGAGGGTCTAAAATTTGTTTTGTTTCATTTGCAACTACAAGAAGACATAATCATAATAACTTATTCTGCTCTCTTTTGATTTTAAATTCTATAACAAGAGAAATCTTGACTGTTTTGTTTCCTGCCTCACATGTAATAGATCCACAACAATTATTTGTTAAATGAATGAACAAACAAATTGGCCTCCTTGATGCCTGTCTGGGAGAGAGAGAGGGAGAGGGAGAGGGAGAGGGGGAGGGAGAGGGGGAGAGAGAGAGAGAGAGAGAGAGAGAGAGAGAGAGAGAGAGAGAGGGAGAGAGAAATATCCCTAGTAACTTTAATACATGTACACATTTACCTCTCAAATAGATTGTACTTATAATTTCTTTGAGGCATCAGTTATGACATAAAATTGCTTAGAACTACTTAAAATGATGTGTCTTAATTACCAGAAATGGCAAGAATTAGGATAGACCTAATCCTAGATGAACTGGATACAATTCAGAATTATCAGAAATTAAATGTATCAACTAATTCCATTTATTACCTTTGAAAACTTAACTTACTTTCTAAAAAATTTTTGAAGGAACTCCAAATTAAAAAGAAAAAAAAAAAGCCACAACAAAATAAGAATCAGTCCCAACTTAATATTCTTTAATTGAGTCAAACTTAAGAGAGACTATTCTGCTCTATTGGAATATTAAAACCTTATTCGGGGGGTGCCTAGGTGGTTCAGTCAGCTGAGTGTCTGACTCTTGATTTTGGCTCAGGTCATGATCGTCACATCATGGGATCCAGCCCTTTGTTAGGCAGAGTCTGCTTAATATTCTTTTTCCCTCTTTCTCTGCCCCTCTCCCCTGCTCATGCTCACACTCTCTCTCTAAAATTAAAACATAACAAAACCTTATTCAGGATCCATTGAATACATCAATTGGAAATGAAATCCAGGGGTCCCTGGGTGGCTCAGTCAGTTGAGTGTCTGACTCCTGATTTTGGCTCAGGTCATGGTCATGGGATCAAGCCCCTTCTTGGGCTCCAGGCCAAGCATGGAGCCTGCTTAATAATCTGTCTCCCTTTCCCTCTGCTCTCCCCTATGCTCATTCATGCTCTCTCTCTCTCTCTCAAAAAGTTAAAGCCTCCTATTTCTTAAAAAAAAAAAAAAAACCTGAAATCCAAACAAAACGACAGAGTACTTTTCCAGAAGTGTTTCATCACAATTTTCATAGAAAACTTTGTTGGCTATCCATTATATGCTGCAATTTGGAAACTTTTTAGACTTTGGAACAATTCCTTCAGAGAAAAGGGTTTGCAAAGAAGCAGTGAGTAAAACAGATTATTAGAGTTGCTCAAGAGGAAAGTAGGAGTGGATGGGAAGCCATAAGGATCTAAGGAATCCTGCCATGCACTGGAAATTTGGGACTAAACAGAGCTTGGTTCTAAGCATAGAACTCCACTAAATAGAATGCCCAGGTGACCTTCCAAACTTCACGATTCTCATCTGTAAAATGGAAAATATGACCTATCTTATGGAATTGTTATGAGAATTAAATGAGATGATTGTTTGAAGTACTAGCATAAAACTGGAGATTCAATAAGAGTTCACCAAATGGTATCACGACAGAAAATAATGGCACCCTACCCCTCTCCTTAGACCTTTCTAGTCATCGTTTTAATGCACTTCACCCACCTCCAACCCTTCAGTCAGCACTTACACTTGCTTTTGGTGGAACCCAGGCAGGGATGGGTGATGTGCCTGGAAATTTACATCACCAACCCCTTCTGTCCATGTAACACAGCCTTTACTCAATGACTGAAATGTTCATAAAGGAGTATTTAGGGCTTACTTTCCATGATACTACCCCACTTCAGGATCAAGCTAGAGCCATCTCTAGCACTTTGCCTACTAAAGAAATTACTCCCTTGTCTTCCTGCTTTTCCCTTTCCTGCTGCCCTGCCCACTTACAGATCTTCATGGGTGTGTTTCTTTAACAAAGCATTTATACATAAATACTCTTTTCAGGGCCAATTCTGAGCAACACAACCTAAATGGGGATCATGGATGTTTATTAGCATGGCATACAAAATACTGAATAATTCCAATCTCATTTTCAGACATTCCTCTCCATGGTTCTCTAATTCAGCCAGAGAAGTGTTGGGGCTCCCAATACACCATGAATGTACACGTCCCTCTTTTTTTTGTGTTTAAAAATTTAAATTTTTTTTTTTAATTTTTGAGACACAGAGAGACAGAGCATGAGTGGGGAAGGGGCAGAGAGAGGGAGACACAGAATCTGAAACAGGCTCCAGGCTCTGAGGTGTCAACACAGAGCCCGACACACAGCTCAAACCACAAACCGTGAAATCATGACCTGAGCTGAAGTTGGACACTTAACCGATTGAGTCACCCAGGCGCCCCTCTTTTTTTCTGTTTAGAATGCCTTTTCTCTGTGAGAAACGCCTACTCATCCTTCAGGGCCCACTTAAAATGTTCCCTCTTCTGTGATTCACCCTGAAATTCCAGGAGAAATAATTGCTCCTTTAGCAAGCATCTTTAAATTTTATCCATATCTCTTCTATAAAATACACCATATTGTATTGGTGAGTATACTTGGGAACTTTTTGAGAACAGTGACTTCATCATATTCATTTACCTTCGCATTTCACCCAGTTCCTCTCCAGCCATCCTGCCACCCACCTTCATCCTTATTACAGACATGTCCCAGCTCCTTTACCCAAACCCATACAACCAGATGAGTTTTGGAATTCAAAACGTTCAGCACTAAGAATGGCATTAGAGGCCACACATCACATCTTACAGAACATTCCAGCAGGTTCTGGGGTGGCATCTCAAAGCTGAGTACATCACAGTTTCTTCAGGGAGAGAAATGAGTATTTACATTAAATGGGATAAATAAAAAATGCACATAATGTCATATTCATTCAGGTCATGTTTTGAAACTAAATGAACTTGGGTTTTAGAGTTTTTGATTTCATCTTTATAAATAAGAGGTTGTAGACCTTTAATAGAAGCTCAGTATGTGTTTATTGAACTGGACCCAAGAAGACATCATCTCATTGTTATTTCCATTAAATTTTCTTCACACTTAAAGTTATTAATAACGGTTTTTTAAATTTTTTTATGTTTTTTTTTTCATTATTTTGAGTGAGAGAGAATGAGTGGGTGAAGGGCAGAGAGAGAGGGAGAGAGAATCCCATGTTGTCAGCGCAGAGTCCAATGCGGGGCTCAAGCTCATGAACTGTGAGATCATGACCTGAACCAAAATCAAGAGTGAGACGCTTAATTGACTGAGCCACTCAGGTGCCCCCAGAACAGCTTTTTTAAAGCTCCTGGATACAATTGCTTTTTACCAAAAGCCAGGATGAACTGCCCAAATCACCAGATTTCCTTACCCAATCCCTGGAGAAACAGATTATACTGTTTTACTGCTTCTCCAAATGTCAGACCTGTGAAGTATGGTCTTCCATATAGGTATATACAAATCGCAGAGCCTTGGAATATGACTAATTTGACTACAAAATCTGAGGCCAGCAAATTGCTTAAACATGCCTTTCTCT
This sequence comes from Paradoxurus hermaphroditus, assembly GCA_004024585.1. Lineage (NCBI taxonomy): Eukaryota > Metazoa > Chordata > Mammalia > Carnivora > Viverridae > Paradoxurus > Paradoxurus hermaphroditus. The sequence goes on along the minus strand of PITB01014507.1, from coordinate 39,921 downwards.
TGCTTTGTACTTAGCTAATAATATCTCACACATGAAAACTAAATCTCCCAAAGAGATGGAATCACATTTGATGGCTGGAAGCATTTTAGAGGCCACCTAATTCAATCCCTTCATTTTATAAGTGATGAAACAAAGGTTCAGAAATGTTAATTGACTTCCTTGGGTTCACATAGTAGGTTAGTAGCAAAGCAGAAATCAGAATCAAAATCTCTAGAATGAGTCCCCTTTTCTCCATACTATTTTATATCAATAAAATAGAAATTCTCCTCTGACCCTGATCCTTTAAGCCTGCTATTCCAAAGGCACAGATATCCTATTCTATTCTCTGAAAAACTACATTGCATGCATGGTACGTTTCCTGATTCTGCATACAAGACTGTCATTTGAAAAAGTGATAATAGTAGCTTTCCCTTTACTGAGCCTGTATAGTATGTCAAGGTCTCCACTCGGCACCTAATAAAAGGAAGATATAAATGGAAGATGATATCACCATGAAAAATTGTGGTTCTAACCGACATACAGTAAAGTCTTAACAATATTATTTTTGAAAATATTCTTAGATTTTTTTAAGTTATACTTACAATAAGCCTAGTGTGAAATAAAACACACTAGGCTTATTAATCGGATTCTTAATATAAAATGATTCCAGAGTTCAAGACCCTTACAACACTTTATTGAAAGAATGTCAATGAAATAATGTACTTAAATGCTACACACATTTTAATTTGCTGTCTCTATAGTATTACTTATATAGAGGTTTTTGAAATAAATTCTAATGATGAAATTTAAATATGAAAAGATCAGTTCAAGGAAATAGTATTTTAATGTGTATACCATAAAACTGGAACATGATTTTAAATATCATCACCTTATTTAAGGACGTACACGTATTTCCCCAAGCATTAGACCCGATTAAATTTCATAAGCTTCAGAAAGAAGTAATATTTTTCAGCTGAGTTTTATCTGCAGAAAAACTAAGTTGTAGTGACAGGGGAAAAAAGAACTTTGCGTCTCTGTGTCCTATCACATTATGGCATCCAGAGAGGACTTCCTCCTCCACTGGCCACCCTCCTCCTTCCTATTTAGGGGAAAATGTAAAGAAAAAGGACAAAAGTGTAGTGTGGGCTCACATCTGCCCGGCGAATGTGAACACACAGGTGATGTGATATTAAAGAAATGATGTTTATGAGCCGCCTTGGTGGCTCTATCACTTAAGCATCTGGCTCTTGATTTCATTTCATGGGTTCGAGCTCAGCATTTCACTGTCAGCACAGAGCCTGCTTGGGATTCTTTCTCTCCCTCTCTCTGTCCCTCCATCACTCATGCTTGCTCTTAAAAAAAATAAGTTTTAAACATCAATTGCCCTCTACCTTAGGCTATTTGGATTATGAACAAAAGAATTCTCTCATCAGTTTCTTCCTTAAAAAAAAAAAAAAAAGCAATGATTATCTTTAGTGAAAGTAGGTGAACAAACTGTTGATTGGAAGTAAAATAAACAATTAGTCATCTTAAATTATCCTGTTAAAATGTCCTGTCATCAAGCCACTGTCAACAGATTTAGTCCCTCTCACACCCTACAAAGCAGAGCTCCAAATCGATGTAATAAATATACCTGAAACAAAATACTACAAGAATTGAAGAAGTAAAGTCTTGCCCCACGGAGCCTCCTCTGGGCAAGAGGTAATCATAGCATTGATTCTTTCCTAACCATACCAAGTCTCATTTGGGTTTCTTAAGAGAATGGTATAGCTGCATGTTTTCATTTGACTAATGATCAAATTTCCCAGCCAATGTAATTAGGACAACCAGGTCACTGAGCACTCTTAATTAGTGAGAAATTCAAAGCCAATTTCATACACCACCTAGGCTGAATTTTCCATTCACCTGTTGCTATTAATTTGAAGGCAGTAAAATCACCCTGAGAGGTTTGGCCAAAAGTAAGATGTTTTTACTTAAATTTATTTTAAACACAGTCATTGGCACATAACTGATTTTTCTGCCTTCCCCCAACATACACACACTTCAAGTACCTCTGTAACCAAATTATATGAAACGATTCATTCTACTGACTACAAGAACAGCCAGTTCAAAGTGGGAAGCACCAACTTCAAGTGTCAAGTAGGCAAAGATAATGTAAAGAAAAGTATGAAGTAAAAAAAAAAATGCAAGGGTTTTTGTTTTTTCCTCTGATGCACCTTCAATTCCTAGGACAGTAGCTGACACATAGTAGGCACTCTGTAAAAGTTTTTTGAATGAAGGGGTGCCTGGCTGGATCAGTTGGTAAGTGTCCATCTTCAGCTCAGGTCATGATCTCATACCTATGAGTTTCAGCCCCATGTTTGGCTCTGTGCTGACAGCTCAGAGCCTGGAGCTTCCTTCAGATTCCGTGTCTCCCTCTCTTTCTGCCCCTCCCTGCTCTCTCCCTCTCTCTCTCTTTCTCTCTCAAAAAGAAATAAACATTAAAGATTAAAAAAAATTTTTTTTGAGGGGCACCTGGGTGGCTCAGTCAGTTGAGCGGCCGACTTCGGCTCAGGTCATGATCTCGCAGTTTGTGAGTTCGAGCCCCGCGTCGGGCTCTGTGCTGACGGCTCAGAGCCTGGAGCCTGCTTCAGATTCTGTGTCTCCCTCTTTCTCTGCCCCTCCCCCACTCATGCTCTGTCTCTGTCTCAAAAATAAATAAACTAAAAAGAAAAAAAAATTTTTTGAATGAATAACTGTCTTGTTCTAGATCACTCATACTTGTCATATGGTTGCAGGTATTGCCTTTGATCCACCAGCCTTCTTTACCAGACACACTCAGGGAGCCATCAACCCCTCAGGATGGTCCCACAAGCACCCACATACAGGCCATTTCTAGTATCACCACAACATGAAACATCTGTTAGCCCAAAATACATTATACTCAGTATATTATGCTGGCTTCCATAAAAGTCTCCCCCATTTTAATTCAGATGTTACCTAGAAGTCTTTTTTTTTATGCCCATGGGAACAATTGAGATTTGATGTATAGCAGTCTGGGTTCAATCAGGAGATAGAACCACAGAATCGGTTAAAAACAGAGAAAGATTAAAGAATAAAAGATAAAAGATGATAAAAGAGGGACTTTAAAATGCAAGGAAACTCTATTTGGTACTCTATGACTGAGAGAAAATACCCAAAGAACAAACTTGGAAGAAGGGGTCCCCTTCCCAAGTCTGGGGTTCACACCTCATTGAAAAAGGTATATTTCAGCCCAAAGAGCAGAAAGCACCCTGGAGCTAGTCTGCAATCTCATGGGCAAGTGGAAGGCTACCCTCCAGAGCGGAGGAACAGAACACGTGATCAGCACCAGGGGCATGGGCACGCAAAAGGGGTGAGACCCCTCCAGGCTGCAAAGGGAATCTGGGAGCCAATGAAGTTCAGAGGCCTTTCAACACTGGTGCAAGCAGGAAGCCTTGGGACACCAGTTCCCATTTCAAGAAGGGTATAGAAAGGTTATCACCAGACAAAGGCTGCAAGGTGGCTAAGGATTCAGAGCCCATGGCTGGGGTGGAGAGCCACCGGATGTTTATGCTCTGACACCACTGAGACTGCCCACCCCCACTTCCATTTGCTACAGCAGGAGACCCCATTCCCCTCCAGAGCCCTTTACTGAGAAAAGTTAATATCATGCTTACTGTGAAAGAGAGATGGGCTAAAAGAATCCCTTCTAGTATCTCAGGGCATATATTAAAGAGTAAATTTGGAGCTGAAATGCAATAAATTAATAATGGCACAGACTGTTACATTTCAAAATATAACACGTGTGCTTCTTTTGTGCATGGGCCAGTTAACATGTACAGACATAAGTCCCAATTTGGGCATAAGGCAACCTTCAGAGAACTGTTTCCCACAAGAGGCATTTCCCCTGAGATTACTCAAAGTAAACTCTCAAATCGAGGAAAGGCATAAACTTATAACCAAATCAGGTTTGGAAACATATTTCTCCTGAAATATATCCAGACAGAACCCTATAATAATCAATCGTCCTAAATAGCAAGAAGACTTTTCCAAGAGTATAATGACTACAATTATAGAGAATCAATCCATTCTCATTCTCCTGATCCTAACATTTATGCCCACCCTGAAACTGTCAAGGAGGCATTGTTGGTTTTTTTCTTTATTACATAAAATTACACAATATTTCAATAACTCGATTTTGTTCTTCACCAATGAAAGTCTCATATATATCATACCAAATTACATTAAAACCTTGGATTGTAAGTAATTTGTTCTATGAGGGTTCTACAAGACAAGCAAACATTTCTAATAAATTTAACTTGTTAAATGAACAGTGTCTTTCGATATGAGTAGAACGTGATGCCGAATGTCACACGATCACAATGAGGCAATGGTTCTTGAAACTTGCTTTGATATACAAGTGCTTTGGAATACAAGCATATTTCTGGAACGAATTATGCTCACAAACCAAGTTTTACTGTACTTTCTACATCCATTGCAGTGTAAAAACCAATCTTCATTGTTTTGACACTTAGGTCAAAGGATCCTTTGATTCTTAGACATGTATGAAGTATACACACATGCAAACAACAAAAAGCATTATAATACAGTAAGTATTGGTAAACTCCCCAGTGAGTTTCTATATGTCTGAAATTATAATAAGGGAGACAATATAAATATTTTCATTTCTAGAAATTCTGCTCACCTCCAGATCTGAGAAACAGGTTCCTCAGGGAGTCAGTTTAATCTTTCATGCACAGCCATTGGCTTTCCTGAAAATGACAATTCCTGACAACTGCAAGATTGCTTCGAAAGTTTAAGCATAAAAGAGGGAAATAAAAGGAGTCAATGTTTACTCTTTATGATACACCAGCTCTAGAGTGTGTACATCTTTCCCTAAAAGAATAAGTCAGAAACTCTTCACGTTACCTTGTAACTCTTGAAACATAGGGTACCCAGAAGGCCAGAGTCATAAAACCTATTAAATATTCTTCTATGACATGACCTGAGGAAAGAACTCCAATAAAATTTATGGAAGTATTAGAGCGTAAAGTGAAGTGTTTCTCCTCTAAGAGTGAATAGCATCTTGAAAGAAAAAAACAGTTAAAAATTAAGCTCCCACCTTGAATTTTCTGAACTAATTCTAATTACACCATGCTTACTCAAGTATCCCCTTAGTGCATTTCTAAGTGTATTTGTTTTAAAACAATTTTCACTTAGATTAGCCAGGCACCATGGTGGAGGGAGATTTCAATTTCTCTTGAAAAGAAATTTGATAAATTGCTTTTACTGCCCAGAGAAGGTCTGGAAAAACTTGGTGAAAGTTAATAAATTATGCTCTCAGTTTGAAAATTTTTATATTTTTGACTGTTAATTTATTAAATAGTTGTCAGAACCTCCATTTTCTTACAGCCCCAGGAACGCCTCCTTGTGCCAATACCTGAAACAAGTAACAATTAATGAAGCACTAGAGGCAAAGAATATATGTTTTGATTAGTTATGCTGTATATGTAGTTCAAACTGTAACCATGTAGCTGAGGAAGAATATGCTATTTAGACTCTAACCTACAGGCATGTTAACCTCTACTATTCAAACTCCAGGCCCTTTTGAATAAACTGACAAAAAGTAGTTACCCTTATTGATTTCTAATTATCTCATATGATTTATGACCAGGCCAGTGAATGTCCATTATTTGAGAATCAGGCAATGGTTATAACTATACAGTTCTACTGGAGAATTGGGTATATCCAAGTTTAAGAGCTCAAGAGCATTACCTGAATAAAATGTTCATTGAGTAACCACATACTATGTATCTATATGTAACAGTAACAAGATGTTAAATTTAACTTTTCTTGTTTTCTCCGTTTCTGAACAATAACCAGTGGAATATCACTTATGGAAGACATGCTAAGATACCATCTAAAGCTAAGGAAGGAATATACAGTCTTATGACTGTCACCTAGACAATTCTACAGTCGCGAGGATGGCCACAGCTTCCCCTGAAGATAAGAGAAGAGATGGCTAGGGTGGGAATAGGTTTGAGCTGCACTTCCACTAACAGCAAAGTGAATGCCTATTTCTCATGGACCAGATATAAGTCTGGCAAAAAAGCATACCCAGAGGTGGAAGACGTCCCCAAAATGATTCCAATGAAGAGTCTGGTAGAATGAATCTCTAGAGAGAAGAGCAAGCAATGGGGACATTATCTAGAACAAAGATCTACAAATAGAGCAACCAAAAACAAAAACAAAATAAAAACAAACAAACAAAACACTGCACAAGAGAATGTTAGTATTTGGATACCTGCCCCAGTAGAGAGCATTTTAATAGCCAAGAAACACTTTTGAAGTCACCTCAGTTATTTACAACCCTTTTGCTTCCTTTACCTGTCTCATCTCTTCTCCACTTTCCCTTATCCCAAAAGGCTAAAAGCACTGAGTGGAAGAAGGAAGAAAGTACTAGAGGGGAAATGAAAAATATAGATTGAACTCCTTATCCCACTGCAGAGCTTGGAGCCACTGCAGAGTAAAGCCTGACCCTGGAGGAGAGAAGTTGGATTGCATGAGACTGTGAAACTTTGATATTAGACAAGACTAGACTTTTCAACTCCTGAAAAGTGAAATAGTTCTATTTATTAATACCAGAAAGTAAACAGGAAAGAAAACCAAATGAAAAACACAAGGCCAGATAGGAAACAAAGTACCAGCTTTGTTAACAGGGTGATGAAGCCCACTAAATACCTCAAAGCAATGGTCTAATGAAAGCTGGATGGAGACAATACCTTGTATTAGAATCTCTAAATGAAGTTTCTTATTTCTTCCCCACCTCTCCAATGAGTCTGTGAGTACATCACCTCCAAATGTGACGGTGGGTCCTTACTCTGCAATCTAAGGAAAATCCAACATAAAACATGCATACCAGGGCAGCAACAAAAGCAAGAAGAGAGACAGCAGGAAGAACCATATTTTCCCCCAGCATCCAGCACTACACAGCATGTGTTGTTTGGTGTCTGTCTGGGAAACAGCCCAGTACAAAGAGTCATACGGATGAGAAGGATCTGAGGATCTTTTTGTAGGAGATATAGGGTCCTGGGATAAAGCGCAGCAAGTGAAGGCAGACTCACAGGACTGGTTGAGCCTGGGGGTCCTGAGAAGCCGAGTCCTATCGCAGGCTCCTCAGGAGGCAGAAGGAGTGCCTGGTTAGGGATATACTTCACCCTTTAATACGGTGACACTGCCCCACATCCCCTTAGTAGAAAAACATTGTCCTGGGTCTGACCAATCTGAGCATATTTCTTCCTTGTCTAAGGGCAGGCTTTGGAAGTAAGGGGAGGAAAGTTTTCTCCTCTGAGGGGCAGAAACAGCTCCCACAACCTTAATTGATGGCTTTTTGGAAAACTGCTTATAAAAAATAGACTTAGTGCCTTTGATGAACGACACTTTTGGACTAGAGTGAGTAATTTGTCTGAAGTCACTTGATCAGTAGCTCTACTCCCTACTTCCCTCTTTGCTGTGAACACCTAATGTTAGCTAATGATGCAATTCCATTACCCAGGTTTCTGGCAATTTAGACCCCATCATGTCTTCTTCTGACCTACTCTAAGAAGACTCAAATAATAAGATCGCTCTTTACAAGTCTATGGGCAAAGCTAATAGGAGAAAATAAATGTATTCCAATTTGTGGTGATACTAAACTAAATTGTATTATGTAACTCCTGTGTGAAATTCACAGTCTGAGCCTGGACCAAATTGACACAAATCAAAGTGAAAAGTTTCTAACTTTTCAGATTAAAGCACACCTTTATTGAATGTTTATCATGAGGCAGGTAGGCACTGACCTAAGCACTTTATATACTCTATACTTTCTATATACTTCATATACCCACGATAACCCAGAATCTATTATTTTTTCATTTCCAGGAGATGAAACAGTTTAGCAAGTATAAATGACTTATCCAAAAACATACAGACACAAAGTGGTCCAACCCAGGTCCTTAAGCTTTACACCAAAATGCCTCTATGCAGGAGACCCCGAGTTTTGATTTTTATATTGCTATTGCTAGTACCTTAAAGAAAACATGTTTTATATTTGTGATATAAAAAGGTATCCATGCTTGTTTCAGCTGTTTCCGTACTGGCAATTATTACTTAAATATGAGGGGTCATATTAAGATATCTTAAAGCAAAGAATAAATTAAAATGACCTTTTAAACAGCCCCTTTTCAGTCTTCAAAGAACCTTAAGCTAGTAGCTTAAAATGATGGTTCTATTTGTTATACTGAATATTTGCTATTATGTGGGGCAGTACAGTTTTATTTTGTTTTATATTCGAATAGAAATTTTACTTTAATTAGAAAAATGGAGAAAGGATTTTAGAATGTGATACTTCTCTGTGTATGTTGTCTTGCTATATTTTACATGTTTATGTCAAATGGTAACAAAAATCTTCTGCCTTTTGTTGTAAATATATATATATATATCTTGTATTCCCATCAAGATCCAAAGAACAAGCAAGGTGCCTGGGAGGCTCATTTGGTTAAGTGTCCGACTTCGGCTCAGGTCATGATCTCACGGTCATGAGTTCGAGCCCCACATCAGGCTCTGTGCTGACGGCTTGGAGCCTGGAGCCCACTTTGGATTCTGCGTCTCCCTCTCCTTCTCTGCCCCTCCCCCTCTTATGCTCTGTGTCTCTCTATCTCTCAAAAATGAATAAACGTTAAAAAAATTTAGGGGTGCCAGAGTGGCTCAGTCTGTTAAGCATCTACCTTCAGCTCAGATCACGATTTCATGGTTCATGAGTTCAAGCGCCACATCGGGCTCTGTGCTAACAGCTCAGAGCCTGGAGCCTGATTCAGATTCTGTGTCTCCCTCTCTCTCTGCCCTTTCCCTGCTCATGCTCTGTCTCTTTCTCTCGAAAATAAAATTAAAAAATTTTTTTAATTTAAAAAGATCCAAAGAATAAGAACCATATATTTGCCTTCATGACAGCTTATATGGAGAAATCTGAGAGAGCGTTAAATAAAGAATTGTTGTTTTACCTCATGCAAAGGATTCAGAAGAAGTGTAACATGACACAGAAAAAGTTAATAATAGGTTAGGAATGACTAGAAATGTTTCAGTTGGTACTTCATACTTCTTAAGTGCACATAGTCTAGCTCTAACCCCTGATTTCTTTAAAATCTGAGTGTTCTATAAATATATACCCCATCGGAACGGTGCAAACAAGAAGCAGCATTCTGAGTAGCCATTTATAATCCAATAAACCAAGGGTGAAACCCTTTTGCTGCCAACACCTCACCTCAAACAGCTTTGGTGGTACTGAATGTGTCCTAGGAGCATCATCTTAGGACCTGTTTGGGTCACTGGTACCCTCAAGTTCCAGTTCTGGAGAGAATCAACAGAACCAGAGGACCCCAAAAGGTCCCAAGGAGGGCTGGCCTATGATTTGATATGTTCCTTCCCTACTCCCTCTCTTTCCTCTCAGCTTCTATTCACCCTCAGAGAGGTCACTCAAAGTCAGATCTACACTGAGTGTCACTGGACAAAAACAAAAACAGAAACAAAACAAAAACAGAAAATCACTGAGTAATTGTATCAGAACTAATGCACACCCTTCTGTAGCACAACCTGGAGCTCAGAGTGACTCTGGGATCATCCTTAGATGACCTGCACCAATTCCTTTCTCCTTTTGCAAACCCTGAGCAAACATAGGACTCTCAGGCAAAATTAGAGAAGTTTTCCTTAGGGGATGTTGCCTGGGTCGCTACAATGCCTCTGTCCCCAGATGCTACAGCAAAACATCAGCAGGACTGGTGGCCCAGGGGAATTTTCGAGGTGCTTTTTCATTTTTATTGAGGAACATAGCAGAAATTCTCCTGCTTGGCTTATTTTTTACGCATCTTTATGTGGTTCGATAAGTACAAGATCTGAATTAGTGCATCAGGCTCCAGTGCGTTTCCCCAAGACATTCTCCCGTGCATGTCAGAGTGAATGGGAGGAGCCGAACTGTCAAGTTTGTGTCTATTCTATTGCAGCCCAAGGCACGAGCCCGTCTCACAGAGCCCTGGAATCTTCCATTGCTCCCAGACTCTTCCTGTTCCTGGCACATGAGTATGAGGGATACAATTATGTAGATTTAGAAGGCTGAGACTTGGAGAGGTAAATAAATGTCAATTTATATTTCAAAGCTGTTTTTACCTGCCTCAGGAGGACATATCATTTGCTCATTAGACACCCATGTACAATCAGCTCTGATGCAGAATGCACGTTGATCCACCTCTCGTGGATTTGCTTGAGAGCTTTAAACCCTCCTAATCTCAGGCTGGTTCACATTTGACTGATAAAGTTCTTAGTTGAGTATTCAGCTGCAATCACCACTTCATTTGATCACTTAAATAGAGGAATGATTTTTTTCTCTCTCTTGACTCCTTTAATCTTCTCCTTATTAACAAAAAAGGCCTTAGGTCAGGAGGTTGGAAGGGATATGAAGTGAATTACTGATCTCTTTGGAGAAAAGCTCTATACAAACATAACGCATTATTGCATCTGACCCTTCTAAAACCAAGCTTTCTGCCCTTTACAAAACTTTTCCCTCCTTTAGGGCTTTATGAATAATTGAAAACACCATATTTGTGTCTTCCTATGTACTTTCCAGATAGTATTACGAGACAGTATAGTAGAACAGAGATAGATTGTCTGGGCTCATATCCCAACTCTGATAACTTCTAGGTTTCTTAGCCTTTCTGTGTTTCCATCTGCTTATCTATAAAATGGTCATTTAATAGTGCTTCCCTAATAAGATTGTTGCACAAAAGGAGTTAATATATGTAAAGCTTGGAACAGTTGCTGACACAGGTTTGGGTTCTATAATGTTAGCTGAGATTTCTCCAAACAGTCTGTCGAAAACGGAGACAGAGCAGGGCCTGGACTTGGGTCCCGATAACTCTAAAAGCCAGATGCAGCCTTCCAGGATAGTTAAAAGTCTCTGCCCTTTTTAGCATATGTTGCAGGAATGTGGACGGATTACTGATTACTTTCGTAAACTGAAAGGAAGATGTCTACTACAAAGAGTGGCGAAAATGGGACCAGTCTGTACCAAGATGAACTCCAGTACTGACATTTCACCAACTTTCCCCCTCATTATAATACTAAAAAAAGCATAGATTTAATATGCTAATTAGACATGCAACACATGAAGAACCACACCTTTAAATGTGCAACTGCTGATAAAACCTCACCTCTACATGCTTAGATGTTACCTTTTCACACCTAAGCTTCTTTAAAAAAGTGCTCCCTGACCTTTCCTCCGGTGGTCAGCCTGAGGATTCTGCCTGAGGATTCTGCCTGAGGATTCTGCCTCCCATGTGCTCAAGCATAAGCCCTGATAAAGCCTTGCCGGGAACTCCCAGTTGGCCTCTTGCCAATTTCTTCTTTTTTTTTATGTTTATTTATTTATTTTGAGAGAGAATATAAACAGAAGAGTAGCAGAGAGAGGGAGAGAAAGAATACCAAGCAGGCCCCTCGTTATTAGTGAGGGGCCAACACAGAGCTCAGATTCACAAACCTTGAGATGATGACCTGAACCAAAGTCAAAAGTCAGACACTCAACCGACTGGGTCACCCAGGCACCCCATGAATTGTGCTATGTGCTTTTTTTCTAAGTTTATTTATTTATTTTGAGAGAGAGAGAGAGAGCACAAGCAGGGGAGGGGCAGAGAGAGAGGGAGAGAAAATCCCAAGCAGATTCCGTGCTATGTGCAGAGCTCAATGTGGGGTTCAATCACCAAAACCGAGAGTCTGACGCTTAACCAATTGAGCCAGTCAGGCACCCCAACCTGATACCAATTTCTATAGTTTAGAGAACCCAAGTTAAGTATCAAAATGCTATATCTTAAAAATCCAAAATGAGGTTAAACTCTGAATTTTTACTCTCTTTGGAGTTAACTATCATCAGATGTGTCTACTTCAGCAATAAGCTCCATGTGTATCGCCTTGAGAAAACCCTTTAATTTTCTCTCTTGAGTTTTGGTTTCTAAGTCTGTAAAATGGAGATAATAGGGATGTTTGCTTCATGAGATTGCTGTCCCACAGATGAGACAAAGAATGGGAACCTGTGTGGTGAAATTCGGAGGCCTGTCACGAAGCCCAAAGCCAGAAGAATAATGTCTGACAGGTGAAGTCAGGTAATATAGAGCAGACAGGGTTGTTCTTTGCAAGGCCACAGTATTAATGATCAGGTGAACAAGGTCTAGCGTTGGATCTCCAAAAGGCAGACACAGAACTGGTTGGGAAATCAAAGTCAATACAGGTCAGAGAGGAACAGAATGCAGAAGAATAATGTATTGAAGCAAATAGAAGAATATCTCCAATATTTTTTTATCCTCAAACAATGTCTCTCTAACATACAATATCCAATCTTTCCAATTATGTTACACAAATGTGTGACAGGATGAATAACTGAATGCCATCTTAAGAAGAGACTGGTTCTCTAATAGAGAAAGAAAAGAGATGGATACATTAGGGCTTCCCATAAGAAAGAGGGCAAATGGGAGGGCTTTGCCACAGTGCAAGATGTCTAGATGAATTGGCACCATCCTTTCCTGTCCCATTTGAATCCTCACCCATCCCTCCCTCTAAGGATAACACATTCAGGAGCCGGCCACAGGGCCCTACCAGTTTTGAACATTAGACACAGGAATTAGTCAAGCTGGTCTAATATTCATTAATACAGAATTAGTTTGGACAGAACATGAATGAGGTTGGTTGCTACCAGGCACTATTCAGGATTCAAACGTCAAATTCAAAGCAAGGGGATACTCTGTCCTAGTCAGGTTCACTTCTGGCAGAAGTTTTCTATTCCAGTACATCTCAGTCTTACTCTCCATCTATTTCACGTTAAAATACAGATTCCTGTTCAGTAGGTCTGAATGAAGCCTGAGACTGAATACTTCAACAATCTCCCAAGTGATGTTGCTGTCGCTCCTACAAGGGTCAGACTTTGTGAAGCACAGGTCTATTTCTCTGAGTAAGTCCCTCAGAGAGGCTTTGACAGTGAGTGACCTCAATCTGAGAGCTTTTAAAAGAGCTACAAGCTCATTGATTATCCTGTTGGATCTCTTTAGAACTTTCTAAAGGTTGAAAGGGTTTGCTCAGTTTCAGTCTCTAGGGAATGAGTAAATCATTCTCATTCTTTGATAAAGTTGTGTATTGAAAATTAATATGTTAGGCTTCCCTGCTGTTCTTCTGAGAGCCCTGCTCGCTGAAGACCCAAGGGCTCTTTAGGACATGTCTTCCAGGCATGTTTGAGTTCTCCATGTGGGATCCTGTCACTATTTTTTACAGGTCAGAAGAGTCAGATCAACCCCAGTGGTCAAACCAACCACCTGACTGGAACCAGAATACCCAGCTATGACATACTGGGTTTGACAATCATATCTAAGGAATCATTCTGCTCTAAAGAGACATGATTCTAGGTACTGATTTCTCCCATCAAAGTATGAGGAGTTTTTGTTTTGGTTACTGTTTTTCTTTTTTCTTTTCTTTTTTTTCAATTTTTGAATGTTTATTTTTTTTGAAAGACAGAGAGAATGTGAGCAGGGGAGAGGCAGAGAGAGAGAGAGGGAGACACAAAACCTGAAGCAGGCTCCAGGCGCCAGGTTGAGCTATCAGCACAGAGCTGGATGCAGGGCTTGAACCCACAAACCACAAGATCATGAACTGAGTCAGACACTTAACTGACTGAGCCACCCAGGCATCCCTAGTTACTATTTATTTTAATCAGAGTTAATGCACACTACTCAGAACAAAAGGGGGATATCAATACAACATGCTCATCTTTTAGTGGAAGAGACAGCACCCCTTGTTATGACACCCAATTATAACAAATTTAAATATGGCAAGCAGTTAACCAAGGGAAAAACAACCTCCTGCAGGGGGGAGAGGAAGAGGGGAAGGAAGGGGGAAAAAAAGGCACAGAGAGGAAGGAAGACATAACATGGGAGATTCTCAAAGACTAAGAACAAACTGAGGGGAGAGAGGGGTGTGGGAGGGGGGAGAGTAGGTGATGGGCATGGAGGAGGGCACTTGTTGAGATTATCACGGGGTGTTGTATGGAAACCAAATTGACAATAAGTTATTCAAAAAAAATTCTGCACAAATAGTCGTATGAATTTATCCATTTTCTATGGTGTAAACAAAACTAACTTTTCCTTTTGACCTTATACACTAGTGCATAATCATTTTGAACAGTAACAACAAAAGATATTTATCTAAATATACCCAACAGCTTATCTTTACTTACTTCAAGTCTTCACTCTCCTTTTTTTCCCCAATAACAACCATCATCTTCTTGCAGAATATGTAGTTTAGGTATTTCTTATGTTTATGTTTATTTCCTATCACTGTGGTAGAGTGGGCCTCCACCCCACACTGGCAGGGAGCTTTTATCTCATTGTTTACTGAAAAATGTAGAAGGGTGTTTGGTCTATAGAAAACATTAAAAAACAAAACAAAACCCTAAACCTCCTAAAATCTTCTAAATCCAAACCCCAGATTCTAGTCTCAGGGGAAGAAAGAAAGATGGATACAAAGAGGAAAGGACAGACACATTTGTGCATATAGACTAAATATTTATAATATGCATTATATCTGCTGGATGATTAAAAGGCTTCAGAGTTTCAGAATAAGCTTTACTATAAACATTCATATTAACAAATGTCAATTGTTTCATTGAAAAGATATTTATAATTCAAACAGAAAGAAACAATATTTGCAATAAAGCAGTTTATTATAACTAATTTAATGATAGAGGACCAGGTGCTGATGAGGGCAAATCTTTAATTTTTTTCCATATTAACTACATACATCTGCCTTATTCTGTTTGTCAATATTTCTCCATCTCTGAAGACAACAGAATTTTGATAGCCTTCCAAATACTGACAAAGCAAATGCTAGTATCACCAAGGGCTCTCACAGATACACAAAAAGGCAATGGTGGAGGTAACAGTGGTAGTGAGCTCCAGGCAGGGGAAGCTCATATCACCTGCACCACAAGTAACTGAGTGGGATCATCATTGTCTATGTTGGCTTCTCCAATCAATGAAACGTAACTACACAGTCTTCCTGTCCCAGGCTTGTTTCAGTTCTCCACTACAAAGCCCTTCATTCAATCATCTTCTGTGTTCTAATGCCTTATGACAGTTCTCTTTCATGCAGAAAGTGTCAGTTTAAGTAGCTGGAGAAACGTTATTTCTAGTATTGCCTTCATATCTCAGTAATACATTTGATAATAACAATAAGAATAACATCTGGAACTTAAACAGCGCCTTCAGCACTACTTTCTCATCAGTCACTTGCTATTTCTTTGATGGTTTTCCTCTCAATGCTTACATAGAAAATGTAAAGATGTAGATGACAGAATTATAAATATTACCTTATAGGATAATTTAGTCAACAATGGCAATGCCCAGAACAAATTACTGAAGACTGTTTTGTAATTTATGCTTTATGTGCCAAACTGCTCATAAAATCCACGCTCAATAAAAGCCAGAAGGCCTGATAAGGATAAGGGATCATCTGCTACAACCTCAGACCATCAAGAGAATACAGGGTATACATTTTCCATGTGTCAGCAAGACATAGAGGAAAGAGAATTAATGTTGGAGTCAGAAAGACCAATAGAGAAATTAAAATTCTTGCTATCCTTACCAGCTGTGACCTTGTGAGCAAGTTTCTTAACTTCTTTAAAAGTTAGTTTCCATTGCAGAAAGTTAAAGTGTTGCTTAAAATATATAATATAGACATACAGTAGATACTCAATTAAAAGTAGTTGGTATTATTCCTATTCTCTAAATCTCAAAGATACCAGCTCTACACCTTCTTTGGTATGTTACTGTGAAAAAAAATGGTCATTACCATTATTAATCCTTATTTACTGAGCATTTAATATATGCTAGATTGTTATTTTTCACAAAAATAGAATATATGTTGAGATGGGATATCTTATTACCTTATAGAAAGGGAGACGGGGAAAAATCACAACTTTTCAGTGACCTGCCTAAAGCCTCCAGAGGTTTGTCACTTCTGGAACAAAATCCTGACCACTTACCCTGACTCACCAAGCCCTATAAGAGGTGGCCTTTTACTAATCTTCTACTACCACATCCTCACCCTTCACCAACATACCACACCCCATGTTTCCAAACTCAGTGAGCTTATTCTCGCTGTGTAGATTCCCTAAGCTGAGGGCCTTAGCTGTGACTAAGTGAGTTGTAGTATATTGGTTTCTGTTACATCTATTCCAGTCTTGGTTTATGTCAAGGGTATTTTTTAATCCTCCCCCCGCCCCATGGACCTGACGACTGCAGTTGCCTCCATGCACCACTCTGCCCCTTTGAGATCTGCACCAGGAGGACACCCAACCCTAACAGTGACCAAGATACCACCCTAGGCTCTTTGTGCTATTCCTGAACTTCCCAGCTCTGGGCGAGCAATGTCCGTGACCAGCTAGTAATGCCTCTGTAGTTTCTTCCTGAGATAAGAATATTTATTCTACTGGGTTATAATGGGAATTAAATGAGGTAATGCATGCGAGGTGCCTGTGAACCCTAAATTGTGCCTATTTCTGTATATGTGTTTGGAAAGAGATGAATAGATAGATATCAAGAAAGAGAAAAATATCAGAAACTCCACTTCTTAAAGTTCCAAAAATGCAAACAGTTCTGTGGTAGACACAAATTTTCCTTGCCTAGGGTGTTTTAATAAATAATTAACATTATAGCTATTTGCTTATAGCTAAGAGAGGAATCCTGTCCTATAGCAATAAATTATTGCTGTAATATAAGGAACAAAACAGAATAAGGTTATATTTTTAAAAGGTATATATTTTAGTGTTTTTCCAAAACATTTCCAACAACTTGCAAAGAGACTGTCTTAAATAAATCTCCGTACACGATGGGCCCTTCAGAACACGCTGCTGGATGAAGCTAAGCTGCAGAAGCCCACCAAACAGATAAGGTAGCAAAGAGGGCAAGATTGGAACAATGATATGTTTGGGTAATAAGATTATCTTCAACGGAGTAGCACAGTTGCCCAAAATTAGAGAGCTTTTGCTTTAATTATAAGTACTATCAGTTCTAAATCTGTTAAAATTATCACAGGATAGAGAACTATTTTCAGTGTACAAAACTTAGAGCATCCAAGACACAGACAAATAGAAAGTAATTCAGAAACAAGTCTCTTTAATTTCATTCCTAGTGTTCTTGTGACAGAAGTTTAATGTAGGTCAACATGGAAATTAGACAATTGACAAAAACAGAGATAAGTGAATATACTAGTAATACTTCTAAAATATGACCTAAATACTTTTCTTAATTCAGTTCAGTTAATGTTTATTTAGTCCCTTCTACATGTAACACCACGTCTGCTTCTCCATTATGTATTTTGTTATTCCCAAGACATCACTCAGTTTAAAGTTCACAAAAGTTCTAAGCTTTCAATTTTGGGTTAATAGTTTTCACTCATTGATTTTGGACCTAAACTGCAATATTTAGATAAATAAGGAAACTTGAAAGAAAATTCAACCAACCTTGCTAAAAATAATGCTATTTCTTATCCTTTTACATTTCTAAAGTTGTAATTTGTTTCTGTTGGTTCAAAAATTCTATGATATCCCACAAAAACCCTGCTCTCACCACACGGTTAAGCATCCAACTTCAGCTCAGGTCATGATCTCATGGTTCATGAGTTCAAGCCCCGCATCAGGCTTTGTGCTAATAGCCCAGAGCCTGGAGCCTGCTTCAATCCTGTGTCTCCCTCCCTCTCTGCCCTCCCCCACTCTCTCTCTAGCTCTTGCTCTCGCTCTCAAAAATAAAGAAACATTCAAAAAAATTAAAAATAAAGAAATAAATACAGACACAAACTTAGTTTGGAAGCTTTTTGTTTGTTAAGGAAATTCAAGAATCCATAGTTCCATTTATGCATCACAATATGCCTTAAATATCATGAAAAAGAAAGTCAAGGTAATGCTAACTGCCTAATGAAACATGGTTGGCAGAGGGTAGTGGGGAGAATTACATGAGGGAGGGCAAGAAAAGGAATAAACTTCTGGATAATGTCAGGGTTCAATGCTTCACAAATAATTCTCATGTTTCTCCATGAGTAGAACTTTCTGAGCAAAGATTGCTAGCAACTTGAGTTAAAGGGTAACTGAATAGAGACCTTAAAAATAGAGACCTCTAGTTAATTCTCCTTGAAGCCATTTATTTGCCTTTTGGAGTGTGAAATAAGATCTTCCCCTCCTCTCTCCAGAGAGGAATTGTTTACATTCTAGAGCAAATCTCGCTACATCCTCTGAGGGAGGACAAATAGATGTGTCAGTCACTCTACATAAGCTCTAAGATTCATAATTTTGGGGTTCCTCTCCTATAGTGCATGTGCAAGGACATCAGGTCTTAATTATGTCAGTCAGGGGAAGTGGGGAAACTGGCACTAAGATGCTCTGTGAGAAGTAGTTCGTCTATTTTCTGATCCAGAAAACTTGTGCTCCCTGTCAGGATAAATGAATAAATAAATACAGACATTAATATGTGACAGATAAAAAGAGAATCTGTGGATAAAGAAATGAAATGAAATTGATGGCAGAGGGAAGAACCCTCCTCTATAGACCAGAATTTATAAATTCTGGCACTGACATTTTGAGCCAGTTAATTCTCTGATGTGAGAAACCATCCTATGTACTGTAAATGTTTAGTAGCACCTCTGGCCTTTACCCGCCAGATGTCAATAGCTCCCCTCCAGCTGTGACAAACAAAAATATCTCCAGATATGCCAAATGCCTCTGGGAGTGCAAAATTACCCCTGGTTGAGAACCACTGATACAAATATAATAAATGTCACCAACTATGGCCTCAAATTCATAACAGGCTTCAAACATGGCCTGTTAAGTGGCCATAATGCAACTGCCTTTCTTCTTTTACTTTAGCAAACATTACCCCAGTGTTCATTTGGGTTATTATACTAAAGTTACTATATTCCAAAGCAAAACATTAGGGGATTATTCTATTTAGAATGATAGCTCTCCTAGAATAAATTATGGAGTAAATTATGTGATTACTAAAGAGAGTAGTGCAATTATCCGGACAGTAGTAGTCTAGTTAAAAAAAAAACAAACACTAATATATGAAGTTGCTTACCATCTACAGAATTTCAAGGTTAGAAGAGAAATAACTATTCATTACTTCTGAACATACTTTTATTTTTTAAGTTATTATTTAAATTCCAATTCCTTAGCATACAGTGTAATATTAGTTTCAGGTGCACAATATATGTAATTCAACACATCCATACAACACTCAGTGCTCATCTCAAATGTACTCCTTAATCCCTATCACCTATTTCACCCATTTCCCCACCACCTCCTTTCTGGTAACCATCAGTTTGTTCTCTATGGTTAAGAGTCTCTTTCTTGGTTTGCTTCTCTCTCTCTTTTTTCCCCTATGTTCATTTGCTTTGTTTCTCAAATTCCACATATAAGTGAAATCATATGGTATTTGCATTTTCTGACTTACTTAACTTAGCATAATACTCTCTAGCTCCATCCATGTCATTGCAAATGAACAGGTTTCATTCTTTTCTATGGCTGAGTAACATAGTGAAATACATGTATAACCACATTTCCTTATTCATCATCAGTCAGTTGGTGGACACTGGGCTGTTTCCATAATTTGGCTATTGTAGAGAATACTGCTATAAACATTTGGGTACATATATTCCTTCAAATTAGTATTTTTGTATTCCTTTGGGTAAATACCTAGTAGTACAATTGCTGAAACATTGGGTAGTTTTCTTTTTAACTTTTTGAAGCACTTCCATACTGCTTTCCAGAGTAGCTGCACCAGTTTGCATTCCTACCAAGTGTGCAAGAGGGTTCCCTTTTCTCTATATCCTCACCAATATCTGTGCTTTTTTGTGTTGCTGATTTTAGCCATTCTGATAGGTATGAGGTGATATCTCATTGTAGTTTTGATTTGTACTTTCCTGATGATTAGGGATGTTGAACATCTTTTCATGTGTCTTGTTGGCCATCTATAACCATACTTTAATGCTTTAATTTTCTCCAGAATATCATTGGGGAGTTATGGTCAGCTCAGTGTTTGAACATCTCTACTGATAAAAGAGATGATTTAGAATTTTAGAATTTTATTTCTTTTTTTAAATTTTTTTAAATGTTTATTTCTGAGAGAGAGATAGAGTATGAGTAGCGGAGGGGCAGAGAGAGAGAGGGAGACACAGAATCCAAAGCAGGCTCCAGTCTGAGCTGTCAGCACAGAGCCCGACATGGAACTCTAACTCATGAACTGTGAGATCATGACCTAGGCTGAAGTCGGACACTCAACTGACTGAGCCACTCAGTCACCCCAGAATTTTATTTCTTAAATTGAGGAAAAACTATCTCCTTTTAGCTTCCAACTGTTGATTCAGCGAGTCATTCAAGCAAATCAAAATAGCTTCCCACATGACAGAATATAACATATTTGTATGTATTTAATACCATATTTCCCCAATATCTACACTTTTTAAATTAAATATTTAGAATTCCTTCCACCATCTTTTATACAGCAAGATTTTAAGTCCTTCCATATTCCTGACCATTCTCTGAAATATTTACAGTTTGTTCATGTAGCTTTTATAATTTGGTTTCCAAAATTGAATGCCATACACCAAGCGTGATTTGAACATTATTCTATAAGAGCAGATAGCAGAGGAACCACTATGTTCCCTTTCTAGATATTACATTTCTTTTAATGTACCCCAAGATGCATGTGTTTAACAACAAAGCAAATAGAGAAAAAGGATAAAGGGATATATTGAAGTCAATGGTATAATTTTGATGAATAATAAAGAAAACAGAGATTCTGTTATGTTTCTGTCTTCTCTGAGAAGGAAAATGATCTCTTGAGAGAAAATTTTTAACAGTGCTTCATCTCTTTTGTCAGACAATCATACTATTAACTCATATGTACTTATTCTCAATTTCAACTAGAAAATTTCCCCTTCATATGTATGTTGCAAGCCCCTTCTATCTTTATTTGTAAGGCTAGTATTTAGATCCAAGCTTAGAATCTTAAATTTACTGTCATACTAGGGAATCTCTATAATAATATTTTTTGGATTTTTACTTATGGTTAACATTTAACTCCCAAGTTTATAGTTATGAACTCTGCATTTTCATGCTTTTAGAAAGATTCAAGTTTGTCTGTTCCTCACTCCTGTCACCTCATACTGCTGTTTACATTAACATGTATATTCATTTTCTTTCATGGCCACCTTCTACAATATATTTGCTATAAAAATGAATGAACCTCTTCAAGAGGGGGTGATCTTGCCACCAATGGGCTTATTCAAACGTAGATGATATTGGTTACTAAGAATTCTTTTATTTACGAAAAGATTTCATCTTGATATAAAAGACAAAGGTAAATATCCATTTTCTTTATTATTAAAAAAAAAGTATACCATTGATGTCAAGTAGCACATCTACCATTTATCTGTTTGTTCTTTTGCCAATATAGGACATTAAAGTTTCTTTTGATATTTTTCTCATTTTTTCTGAGGCTTAATCTCTCTTTGATACAAGATGCGTTGGGGAATGTTGCTGCTGCTCAAAATAAGGAAGAAGTTGTCCAAAAACCTAACCAGATATAAACTTCCAGGATTGCATAAATATATTGAATAACTGGCTTTGTCTTCACCTACTAAAATATTTAAACTTAAAGTTTTGCACTAGTTTACCAGAAATTCTTTAGAATAATTTATAGGGAAAATTACCAGAATCAAGAGCTTTATCAATTAGAAAAATTAAAAAAACCTGGAAGTAATTCAAAATCAATGTCCAGAAATGCGTCACATCTGTACACTAATAACAAAGCAGCAAAAAAGAGAAAGAAAACAATCCCATTTACAATTGGACCAAAAATAATAAAATACCTAGGAATAAACTTAACCAAGGAAGTGGAAGACCTGTACTCTGAAAAGTATAAAACACTGATGAAAGAAATTCAAGATGACACAAACAAATGGGAAGATATTCCATGCTTGAGGGTTGAAAGAACAAATGTTAAAATATTCATACTGCCCAAAGCAATCTACAAATTTAATGCAATCCTTATCAAAATACCAACAATATTTTTCACAGAACTAGAGCAAACAAAATTTGTGTAGAAACACAAAGACCCTGAACAGCCAAAGTCACCTTGAAAAAAAGTAAGCAAAGCTGGAGATATCACAATTTCAGATTTCAATTTATACTACAAAGCTGTAGTAATTAAAACAATATGGTATTGGCACATAGATCAATGGGACAGGATAGGAAGCCAGAAACAAATCCCTTATTACATGGTCAATCAATTGACAAAAGAGGCAAGAATATGCAATGGGAAAAAGACAGTCCTTTCAACAAATGATGTTGGGAAAACTGGACAGGTAGCTACATGCAAAAGAATGAAACTGGACCACTTTTTTACATCATCCACAAAAAGAAATTCAAAATGGATTAAGGACTTACATGAGACCTAAGACAAAACAAAAGAAAAAATCCTAGAAGACAGCACAGGCAGTAATTTCTGACATCAATTGTAACATTTTTCTAGATATGTTTCCTGAGGCAAGAGAAACAAAAGCAAAAATGAACTATTTAGATTACATCAAAATAAAAAGCTTCTTCACAGCAAAGGAAATTATCAACAAAACTAAAAGATAAGCTACAGAAAGGGAGAAGATATTTGCAAATGACACATCCAATAAAGGTTTAGTATACAAAATATATAAAGAACTTATACAACCGGACACACGCACAGAGCAAATAATCTAATTAAAAATTGGTCACAAGATATGAACAGACATTTCTCCAAAGAAACATACAGATGACCAACATATACATGAAAAGATGCTCAACATCAGTAATCATCAGGGAAATGCAGATTAAAACCATAATGAGGTATCACCTCACACCTGTCAGAATGGATGAAATAAAAACCTCAAAAAACAAGTATTGGTAATGATGTGGAGGAAAAAGAACCTTTGAGCACTGTTGGTGGGAATGCAAACTGGTACAGCCACGGTGGAAGACAGTATGGAGGTTCCTTAAAAAATTAAAAATAGAGCTACTCTATAATCCAGTAACTTCACTACTGGGTATTTACCCAAAGAATATGAAAACACTTATTCGAAAGGATATATGAACCCATATGTTTATTGCAGCATTATTTACAATAGCCAAATTATGGAAGCAGCCCATGTATCCATAGATGGATGAACGAATAAGAAAGATATTGTACATATATATGTGTGTATATATATATATATATATATATATATATATATGCACAATGGAATATTATTCACCAACAAAAAAGACTGAAATCTTGCTATTTCCAACGACATGGGTGGAGCTAGAGAGTATGACGTTAAGCAAAATAAGTCAGTCAGAGAAAGACAAATACCATATTATTTCATTCATGTGGAATTTAAGAAACAAATGAAAAAAAGGGGAGGGGAGAGACAAACCGAAAAACAGACTCTTAAATATAGAGAACAAACTGGTGGTTACCAGAAGGGAGGTGGATGAGGGATGGGTGAAATAGGTGAAGGAGATTAAAAGCACACTTATCTCGATGAGCACTGAATAATATATAGAGTTGTTGAATCGCTACAGTGTATACCTGAAACTAGTTTAACGCCATATGTTACCTATACTGAAATTAAAGTTAATATATATATGGAAGGTTTGAAACCTCTGATAAGATTATGACTTTCTGGCTTTCTCTGCCCCACCCACATCCTCACACAAAGATCAGACATCTATCACAAAAATGCACAAGGACTTGGACATACAGTTGTCATCTACTTTCTATTTATTTTTTCTACCCTTTTTTAAAAGATGTCTTAAGGGCTGTCAATACTGTAAGTTTTCTTGAACAACCATGTCATTCCTATAACATCTTTAATTGCTTAATATTCTGTCATGTCTCCCTGATACTCTATAAATTTATTGGAGACAGCAATGACATCTGGTCTTCCATATGTATCCCCAAACAACTAAAAAGAATAGGTAAATTTGCTGAGCTGAGCCCTCCACCAAAAGCTATCCCTACAATAAATGTTTGAAAGATAAAGTGATTTTATGCACCAGTATTTTTGTCTTGTAGTAATAATCTGTCAACTTTAAGCAAACAGTATTTTTCTGATTAGTTTTTGTTCCATTTGCTGTCCCTGATAGCCTTTTAATTAGGTTGCTTGTTTGTCAAATGCCAGTTAGCTACGCTTGTTCTCCTTCATGGATTCAAAAATAATCAGGGCAGGTGTTGTATAAATTGTATAGGATGACATGCTGTCATGATCAATTGCTAATTAATTTCAGATTCTTTCTGCTTCCATGATGTGGGTGCACTCTCAACTGAAAAAAACAGTAAACAATTATTACACATTTTGTGTTTGTTAAAGCATTTCATAATTAATATTAGAGATTAATTCTTAATCAAGTGTTTTCATCCCGCAGAGTGTTAGCAGACTCTGGTGTCTAGAAACTATTGTTGATTTTCGTTTTTCCTCTAATAAACCAGTGATTGTTTATAGGCAACATATGAATATGTGGGGAGAAAGAAATTCACCTTGGATAGAACTCCCATATATGATTAAAGAAGAAACAGTTGTGTTTTTTTTCAGAAAGAATATTTATATTTTTATGCAACATATAAATAGCATACTTTGTACTTACAGAATCATATGTATAAGAAATTGTCAGTAATCTAGTATTTAAGAGTCTCTTATATTTTGTTTCCCTCCTTCTCTGTGGCTATTTTTCCCCCTCTTCCCCTCCCCCATGGTTTTCTGCTAGGTCTTTTAAAATACACCTATGCGTGGAAACATATGGTATCTGTCTTTTTCTGACTGACTTATTTCACTTAGCATAATACCCTCCAGTTCCATCCATGTTGCTACACATGGCCAGATTTCATTCTTTCTCATTGCCACGTAGTAGTCCATTGTATATATGTACCACATCTTCTTTATCCATTCGTCAGTTGATGGACACTTAGTCTCTTTCCATGCTTTGGCTATTGTCGAAAGTGCTGCTATGAACATCGGGGTACATGTGCCCCTATGCATCAGGAGTCCTGTATCTCTTGGATAGATTCCCAGCAGTCCTATTGCTGGGTCATAAGGTAGTTCTATTTTCATTTTTTTGAGGAACCTCCACACCATTTTCCAGAGTGGCTGCACTAGTTTGCATTCCCACCAACAGTGCAAGAGGGTGCCTGTTTCTCCACATCCTCACCAACATCTCTAGTTTCCTGATTTGTTCATTTTAGCCACTCTGACAGGTGTGAGGTGATTTGTATACCAGTGTGGTTTTGATTTGTATTTCCCAAGAAGAAACAGTTTTAAGAGGAGTCAATAAAAGGATCTTTCATATTTTTGATAACAAAAATTATCACCCAACAAATATTGAGTTCTTTCTATGTACCAAGTACCTAACATGTATCATGCCATTTAACTTCTACACCAAATAAATGGCATTGGTACTACCATGATGTAAATTAGGAATCTGTTGTGCCAGTAGACTACTTTTCATGTACTAGTGTTTCCAACGAGTCGTGCAAAACCATACAGCATTGGCTAAGTAGTAAGCTTTATTGGGGGAAGGGAAAAATGTAAAAGACCAGAGTCAGCACAAAGAAGGCATGGGTTCCCATATGCTCATTACCTCCTAGTAAGGCTTGTCAAGCAGGATTCCCTGCTGAACTCCTGGTGTGATTCTGCACTCTTTACCTTTAACAGAGTATGTATGATATAGCAGTTGGGTCAGGGGAAATCATCAGACTGTGTTTTAAGTGCAGTCTGATTTGGGCTGCAAGCAGTTTTTAGAAGTTGTCTGGAAAGCTAGCTCCCGGGCCCTAGAAATCTTGAGGCCTGAAATACTCAGCCTCTCCTGTCATCAGTCCCCAGAGTATCTGCTCCTACTGACAGGAAGAGAGACCTGGGACTTAGTAAACTCTTTGTCCAGAGGACCCAGAATAAATAGGCCCTGGTTATGTTTGGATTATTTTAATTGAATCACAGAAATTGAGTTTTAGGGAGATTAAATTACTTATCCAGGATCAGAAGACCATTGAATGATATCATTGGAATATCAAAAGAATAAATTGACCTAGAACTGTGAACCTGTGAAACTATTATTTGGAATAAAATAGTCTAAAACTGAGACTGTTTACTATCAACAGTCTACAAATAAAGACCTACCAAAATGTCCTCCAGGTAGAAATAAATGAGAGCAAAAAGAAGTATGAGATTCAAGAGGAAATGATGAACAAAATGACGGGCCAAAATCCAAATAATTTTCAATAAACACTCTCTGAATTAAGAAACCAAAGGAAAACAATATCTAACCTGTAAATTAAAAAAGAAAGAATAATGGACAGTAATACCACATAAGTCAGGATAGGATGATTGGAGTCTATATATGGCAGGGCATAAGTGTCTTTGGGAGAAGGATTTTGATACAATATTTAGACTCAGATATGTATGACAATATTTCAAAAATAACTATTTAGAAAGAGAATATATATACAGTTACAAAACAGAACAAGAAAAATGATTAAGAAAAAAAAGTAGCTTATCATAAGATTATAGAGGCAAGATAAAAGAAACATAAAGAAGTGGAATAAAATGAAAATCGCAAAACAAAATGATAGAAATGTGTACAAGTATTCCAGTAATCAAAATAAAGTTTTAAAAAGTCTTGCCAAGTAAACTACAGAGAATTTAAAACAATTTTTCACTCAATTATGTGTTGTGTATAAGAGGCACACTGTCTTAGTCAGCTAAGGATGCATAGGCTGGGTGGTATATACAATAGACATTTATACCTTACAGTTCTAGAGCCTAAGTCTAAGATCAAAGTGCTGCCAGATTTGGCTCCCGGTGAAGTCTGTCTTTCAGACTTGCAGGTAGCTGCTTTCTTGCTGTATCCTCATATAGCAGAGAGAGAGAGAGAGAGAGAGAGAGAGAGAGAGAGAGAGAGAGCTCCAGTCTCTCTTCCTCTTCTTACAAAGATATTACTCCCATTCATAAAGGCCACATCCTCATGATCTCATTTAAACCTAATTACTCTCAAAGTATCATCTCCAAATACCATTACACTGAGGGTTAGAGCTTCAATTATGGATTTGGGAGCAACACAAACATTTAGTCCATAACATATATATAATACAGAAGGATATAGAAAAGCCGAATGTAAAAGGGCAGAAGATTACCTTTTATATATCAAGCCGATATTAGGCACAATAAAGCGGGGGTCGCTATTTATCAGCTAATACAGATTTTAAGACAGAAAGCATCATTAGAAATCGAAAGGGACGGTACACTATGAAAAGAGGCTTAGTTCAGCAAGAAGATATTACAGTTCTAAATTTCAACAAGTGCAATAAAATAACATATACAGCAAAAATTGATAGACTTATAGAAAGAAAATGACAAATTTATCATTATAGCAAGTGGTTTTATCACTTCTCTGACAATTTTTAACACAGGCACATTCACTTGTTCACACATTATCTATGGCTGCTCTGGGGCTTACAGTGGCAGAGTTGAGTGGTTGATACAGAGATGACATAATCCACAAAGCCTGAAATATTTATAATTTTGCCTTTTACAGAAAAGGTTAATGAACCTTTGCCTTATAGAGACAAATAATGTGACTAAGTAGCTTATTGCCTAAGTGTAGAGAACACTGGTAGAAGAGTGAGGAAAGATGACAAGGAAAAGAAGGCAGTCATCAAAGTATGGGCCAGCCAGCTACAACTGTGGGTAACCAATGCTTAGTTCTATGGCATAACTCTGGGAACTAGTATAGAATATATACCTACACCTCAGAGAAAGAGCCAGCTTGAGGGTATGACAGGCAAGAGAGAATGACAATGATTCCACTGTAGTCCTAACAAAGCCAAAGCAGTGCGCTGAGAAGAGAAGGAAAGTATAACAGCAAATTAAGGATAGATGGCAAAAAGAGCAGGCCCTCATCCTCATTCTACCCCTTCAAAGCACACAGTTGTGAGCCAAGCTCTGGTCTGAACTGAGAAAATGGTGAGAATTTTTGAACTGGACAAACAAATGAAATTTAAATTAATATTTTGCTGGGGTTTTTGACAATTAAAATGAGACTATTCTAATGTATAAGTGAGATGGGAAAAGCTGTGAGATTTGTCTGAGGAATCTCTCTGAGACAGAGCAGAAAGAACCTACAGTGTTTCAGGATTTGGGAGGGAAGAAATGAATACTATTTCATAATTGCACCTTGCCAGTCTAGCTTATATAAGTAAACATTAATAAGAAATAGTTTCCAAGATGCCAGGGTCTATGATAATCATAAAGCATCATACTGTGTGAGAGAGAGAGATGAGGGTAGGGAGCACCACTCATTAGAGTGGAAGGCAAAGGTTTCTCTAGGAGACCTGGTATGCACCATCGACTGTGGTAGGTGCTAAAAATTCAGGCATGAAAACCAAAGATTCCATAGGAAGAGAGCAATGAAAAAGACAGCGTAAAAAGACCTACTATTACAGGAAGTAGTATAACACGAGTATAAACTGACATCAAACTAAGCCATAACACACACACACACAAAAAAGAAATCAATGGTAAGGAATTTTAAGTGGTACAGTGACATATGAAGTCTCTGTTTTAGAAAAATTACTGTGACAGTAAAGTGGAGAGTTGACTGGAGAAGCAAGTGCTGAAAAAAAGGCAGTAACAAAAGAAATATAAAGAAAGGGAATTACTTAAATGGACACAGAAGTCAACTCAGTCTGGCCATTGTCTAAGAGTAGATTGATTTCTCACTTGGGTGATGGGTCCTATGATCATCCCCAAAAGGAGAATACTGGGGGAGTAAAAGAGCATACTGGGAGAGAGCTTCCTTAAAACATCTACTGAATTATCTGAAAAGTTCATCACAAGAACCTTTCCATTTTATCTAGTCTTTAAAGCTCATGCCAGATATTATTCCTGGGAAACACATTTCCCCCCGACCCTGCACTTTATTGTATGTTTTATTGTGTGCATTAATCATCTAGTGTTCTGAAGTTTGTGATATATTTTTTTAATGTTTATTTTTGAGAGAGAGACAGAGTCCCAGTGGGGCAGGAGCAGAGAGAGAGAGGGAGACACAGAATCTGAAGCAAGCTCCAGGCTCTGAGTTGTCAGCATAGAGCCCGATGTGGGGCTCAAACTTATGAGCTATGAGATCATAACCTGAGCTGAAGTCAGATGCTTAACCAACTGAGCCACCCAGGCACCCCTGAAGTTTGTGATTTATTAAGTCATCTTAACATGACCTTGGAAGGTTGGGATGAATTGAGTCATTTTTACATTCCACAGAGCCAAAGTAGACATGAGACCATAATAGGTACTCAACAAAACTGAATAAATATGTGAATTAACGTATAAATGCTTGTCTCTCGATCCACATTTACCAGGGCCGAAGACTATATAATAGTATTCATTTCTTCCCCTCCTCTTGAGATAGCTTCTAAAAGCATCTCTCTCTTATATATATTATCTCATTTCTTTCATTCATTATCTGAATGAATGATCTAGGCAATGTTCTAAGCATCAGGGACACAATGGTGAACAAAACAGACATGTTTTCTGGCGTCCTGGATATAAGGATTATAGAGAATATGTACAATGAACAAGGTAACCAGTAATAAATAAACAAAATTCAGATTGTGCAGTTGGAATACAAGAAATAAGTTGGGAGATATAACAGAAGAATTTGGATGTAGAGGGTGCAGGCTAGGTTGAAAGACCTCTTGAGAAGATGAAATTTAGGCTAAAATCAGGATGAAAAGGACCCAGCCATCTGAAGTTATAGAAAAAAAAAAAACTATCTCAGGCAAAGGGAAGAGCAAGTAAAACTAGTCTGAAAGAAAAAGAACAGTCTGGTTTGTCTGAGAAAAGAAGGGAGATGAAAGAGACTGGAGCATGATTAGCCAGGAGAAAATGGTAAGACATGAATTAGAAAAGGAAGAAAAGGAAGGCCAGGCTGTGAAGGGTCTAGTAGGCCACATTGAGAAAATTGGTATTATTGCACTTATAATGAGAAACTACCAAAATGTTTTTAAGCAAGAAAGTAACAGGATTAAAAGTTAAAGCTCTGGCCACATGATAGAAAGTAGATTTGGAAGTTGGTTCAATAGTGGACATAGAAAGGGACGCCTGGGTGTCTCAGTCGGTTAAACCTCCAACTTTGGCTCAGGTCATGAACTTACGCTTCGTGAGTTCACACTCCATGTTGGGCTTTGTGCTGACAGCTTGGTGCCTGGAACCTGCTTCAGATTCTGTGTCTCCCTCTCTCTCTGCCCCTCCCTTGCTTGTGCTCTGTTTCTCTCTCTCTCAAAAATAAATAAACTTTAAACAATTTTTTAATAAAAATAACGGACATAGAGGGACCAAATTGAAGACTCACTGTCCAGCAGGGTGGAACGAGATGAAGAAAAGTAGATGGATAGTTGAAGATATAATTTGGAGGTATAACATACAAATCTTGCTTCTCAATTGGGTGTGGGTAATGAAAAGCAGACTGGTATCAAGAGTAAAACCTAGATTTTTGGTTTGAGCAACTCAAAGCATGCTGGTGTCATTTACTAATAGAAAATAGAGGGAAATAACTGGTAGAGGAAGGGGAGGAATCAAAACTGCTTTGAGCAAGTAAAGCAAAATATACATCTAATTTTAAATAAGTAGAATGATGCATACATCTAAGTGCATCTACTTGATGCATACATCAAGTCAGAAGTTGGATTTATTAATCTAAAGTAAACAAAAGAGATAATCATTTGGAGCATATTGGGAAATAGAAGTTATTTAAAGAATGAAAGTGGTTTAAATTACTAAAGAATGACATTAGAGAGAAGAAGAGAAAGGGGAGTTGAAGGAAAGTAAGGGAGAAATGATGAGGGGAAGGAAGAGGGAAAATAAAACAGAAGAGAGTCAAAGTTAGCTTTGGGACATACTAACATTAGAATTTGGACAGAAATAGAGAGGTAGGGGGTGAATAAATGGAAAGAAAATCGAGAGGGTAGTTTAAAGTCAAAGTTAAGGGAAGAAAGTTTTCAATAAGAATGTAGTATACCAAATGCTGTTGAGCAGTTGAGTAATATAAGAACAAAGAAATATCCACAATAAATTTTCACCGTAGCCCTGAGGTAATTTTTGATACTATCTCCACTTTAAAGTTGATAAAACAAGAATTTTATAAATATATCATTGAAAAAGTAAGTTCTGGAAACAGGATTATAATTGAAGCTGATAATGAAAAAGAAGTTTATTATAAAGAGGTAGAGATTGAAAAAGGGCACATTGACGGTTTAGTTAGGAGAGACAGAATTCTAAAGAAGTGATAAGAAATAGGGTCCAGAATACCAACTTAGGATTCAGGACAGTGAAACATTGTTCATTTTGTTTCAAATTGAATGATTCATTCATTCACCTGATACCTTCGGAGAGCCTATGCCATACACTGTTCTAGGCTCTGGACATATAGTGGTTATCAAGATCCTGCCTCAGGGTGCAGGTGCCTCTTCTAGTGAGAGAAGCTAGCAATAAGTAAGTAAAGAAATAAATAATATTATAACTTCTGGTAGTAACTAGTGTGAAGAAGAATAAGCAAGGGAAGGGGAAAGGTATGGTGGAGCAGCAGGAGCTGTTTTCAGTGTAGTTGTTAGGAAAAGCATCCTGAAGGAGGTATTACTGGAGCAGAAACTTAAATGAAGAAAAGGGGTGAGCTATCTGTAGATAAAAAAGCAGGTCCATCAGCAAGCGTCAAGGGCCAGGAATAGACTGAAGTTTGGTATGTTTGGCAGAAGAGCCAGAACGTCAGTGCGTCTAGAGAAGAGTGAATCAAAAGGAGTGGCTGGAAAAGAAGGCTATGGGAAGAATCAGCATCATATGTGGCTCAATAGGCCAAAACTTATTACATTGAGCTGAAATCTCTTGGAAGAACTTTGAAGGAAGGAGGGACTTTGGTCTGATTTATACTTGTAAACTTCTTTCTATCTGGTGCATAGGAAATAGACTTTGGGAACAAAAATGAATGCAGAAAGCTACGCAGGTGGGCACTTTGATATAGCTTTTCAGATTAAAACCCAAAGCTTTAAAGTCTCATAGATCCTAATTATGAGAAGGTCAAAATGTTCCTGACATATGATGGGCATGTGTTGATTAATAAAAGAAGTTAAGATTAGAATGAGGTATATTTGGCACCAGAACACAAGCATTTGAACTATAATTAACTTCCACGGTTTTATGGGCATTTATCCAGACCCAATCTGTGAACTTTATCAGCTTCACTTTATATTTTCCTAAAATCTAATGGGGTGTTTTATTTTGTTCTTGGAGAGACTTTAATTATAAAATATTTTATAAGTTATAACCATCATTTACATGGATGCTAAAATATAGCATCATTTGGATGTATTAAGGAGAAAAGAGAAATAATGTGAACTATTTAAGTATTTTCATATAGCATTGTATTTCAGTATTAAAGGAGAGAATAAGTATTAGAACGTATGGAATAAACAAATTTATATTTCACAGAATAACCCAATAAAAATCAAATATATTTCTAAAATTAGGATCTCATTCGTATCTTTTTATTAGCTTTCTAAGGAAACATATCAACTTTCAAGAACAGTAAAAACAACAACAACAAAAAAAAACAACTAGATATAAACAAACTTCCTTATTGAAAATTAGAAAATGCTTGTGTGTCTGCGTGCTTAGGACTAAGAGCTATTAAAACTCCAACTAACTTAACTAAAACTACTCTTATCTTACCTGACATTCTATTTTATTCTTAGGGATTCTGTACCAGATTTTAGTAAAGAGGATTGTTTCCAAATAGGACATAAATGATATATTTCTATTGACACAGCAATGTTCTTCAAGCGTGTACAATTGTTCTCTGCCTCAAAGTGATTGAAAATAGTTTCAAAATACTCTAATGAGTTTAAGGAATACTATAGATTATTTTCAATGCCCTTTCCAGGGAGAATGGGTTCAGAGATGGAGAAAAATTAAATCCTGGTAGGCTTCACTCTTAGTGAATCTAGAGAATCAACGTTATTGAGAAAAGGCCAAGGAAACATCTTCCCATTTACCGGGGAATGTAGACTCCAGGCCATCTAATTAAGTAAAAATTGGATATAGCTCAAAGGGTGTAGGACATATTCCATTAAGCATTTTCCCAGACTTTTCAATTATTTTATAATGGCTTGGGAGAGAGAATTTGAATTTAATCCTCCTCCAAAAATATATTTGGCTTCCTTACATTTCAACCACTGCTTTGACAGAGCTTCCTACTCAGTCATGGGGCAGAGACAGAACTCACTAATTTAGACAAAAAGATTATAGCCACTCAGTTGGAATTCAGAATATTTCCAAGTAAATTAATCTTAATATTTCCAAATATAGCAAACACCCAAAACCACAATTTTTTAAATTTCTTGACTGACTTAATTTGACCTATAAATATTTGTATTAAACATCATTCTATGAAAAAAATGTACTTTAAAAATGCTCAGAAACTAAAGAAACTTGTAGGTGTAAAGTAATTTAAGTATACTTTGAACAATCTTCTTTTACACTATTAATTAGAAAGTTGGCCTTTTGCTCATTTGCAGGACAAATGAGGCAATATAATAAAGACAACAGATAACTTCCATGGGAGTCCTGTAGGCCTCAGAAAGCTATTTAAAATTCTGAGACCCAGTGTTTACATCTGAAGAAAAAAAAGGAATAGTTATGCCTAATTCATTATATTTCTGTGAAATTTAAATAAAATAATGGTAAGGGCATAGCTCTTGGTGTTACAGAAGAAAGTAAACATGAGTTCTTCTTGTTTCCAATAATTTGAATAATATAAATCTATAAGAAATATAATCTGAATTAATAGGATGCCTGGGTGGCTCAGTCAATTAAGCGTTTGACTCTTGATTTTGGCTCAGGTCATGATCTCATGCTTCGTGAGATCAAGCCCTATGTCTGGCTTTATGCTGACAGCTTGGAGCCTGTTTGGGATTCTCTCTCTTTCTCCCTCTGCCCCTCCTCCACTCACATGCACATGTGTGCTTTCTCTCTCGCTGTCAAAATAAATAAACAAACTTTAAAACGTAATCTGAATTAATTAAGCACTGTCTTGTGTGAAATGTTACTGACAAAAACTGAGGTCATGTTTGCATGGAAGTAATAAAATATGTCCTATCCCTATCTATGCTATAAACAGATGAAATAAATATGCTGAAGTTTAGACTATGGGAAGGCAAGAACAAAATTAATATAA
Source organism: Paradoxurus hermaphroditus (assembly GCA_004024585.1). NCBI lineage: Eukaryota > Metazoa > Chordata > Mammalia > Carnivora > Viverridae > Paradoxurus > Paradoxurus hermaphroditus. The sequence goes on along the minus strand of PITB01014507.1, from coordinate 5,546 downwards.
GCAAAAACTAAGGTACAGGAAAAGAGGAAAACTGGAAGGGAGATGAATTTCAGAGAGTAGAAATGGGTCCCACTGTAATCATCTGGAAACTTGAGAAAAAGACCCAGGAGAATATACCAGATACAAAAAAGGAATAGCATTTTATTAAAAAAATTTTTTAATTTCTTTAAATTTATTTTAGAGAAACAGACAGACAGACAAAGCATGAGTCAGGAAGGGGCAGAGACAGAGGGAGACACAGAATCTGAAGCAGGCTCCAGGCTCTGAGCTGTCAGCGCAGAGCCCAGCATGGGGCTTGATATTATGAACCACGAGATCACGACTAAACCAAAGTCAGATGCCCAACAGACTGAGCCATCCATGTGCCCCAGGAATAGCATTTTTAAATATAAAGAGCTCTTATAGATCAATATAAAAGACATTAAAGGCCCGATGGAAAATGTCACAAAGATATGAAATGATAGCTTAAAATGTATATATATATATATATACATATATATATATATGTCATTAAACATATGAATAATTGTTCTGCTTTTACAGGAATAAAGTAACCTAAATGTCATTTGTTGCCTATCAAAGTAGCAAACCTACTGCTGGTAGTAGTACCAGTATAGTAAAATCCATGCTTTCTACCAACTGATGATGTGACTGTAAATATGTAAATTGTACACCTTTTTCTGAAAGCAACTTGGAAATAGCTATGCAGAACTATTCACAAGAATTTGTATTCTCTAAGTGATTCCACTACTAAGAAAATAATTAGATGCAAAAATTATACATAAGGATGTTATTTTCAACATTGATTTATCACACTGGAAATTATCTAAATATCCCAATAATAGATTGAATAGAAAAGATGCTAAGTAAGCAATGATCATCTGTATGGCAGACCATTAAAGAACCAATAAATATATTCCTCTGAATTTTTAGAAACAAGCATTGCTTTCCCTATTCATGAAAACATAAAGCATAATATACAGATGCAGCTTATGCAATTATAGAATCTTGAATAGACATTACACAGCCTTGTCAAAACTTTGGTTAGAAAAGATTATATCTAGTTAAGCCTAGATTAAGAAGACAGGGATGGGGAAAGGAAACAGAGATATAGAAAAGTGGATCTCTGTGCCAAAGAAGAGCATACTTGAGTAAGAGCTGTCATTTAACTACCCATACTAGATCAATATATTAGGCTACTTATTTAAAACTTAAATTGTACTTTTCATTCATAAAATATATTGAGAAGCAATGTATTCAATGTAACCCTTGAATTAAGAATATGACCTTTCAGTTCATGTAATGCTGGGATGAAGGCCTCTTCTTTCTGATAGTTGATGACTTAGGGAAGTTAGTTAGCTCTTCTAAGTGTTAGGATGAGGTTTTTTATTTTTTAACATTTATTTATTTTTGAGAGACATTTTGAGCGTGAGCAGGGGAAGGGCAGAGAGAGAGGGAGACACAGAATCCGAAGCAGGCTCCAGGCTCTGAGCCGTCAGCACAGAGCCCAACGCGGGGCTCGAACTCACAGACCATGAGACCGTGACCTGAGCTGAAGTCGGCTGTTTAACCAACTGAGCCACCCAGGCGCCCCAGGATGAGGTTTTGATTAAAGTCAGACTGTATGCAAAGCTCTTAGTCTATTGCTAAAAAGATGGCAGCGATTGCTAGTGTAATTTCATGGCATTCATTATTACCTAAGCCCCCAAAATACTTTTATTTAGAAGTCTTTGATTCATCAATCCCACTCACAATTCTTAAAGACCACCATCTGTTGGGAGTTATGTGCATGGCTTCGTGGATGTAAAGATAAATGAGTTACAACGTTTGTTTGATGCATTAGCTCTATCTGACAGTGTGCTAGACCCTAAGGCAAAGGATGTTACCATCACCCCTGCCTTTAAAGCCCCATATCCAGAAGAGTAAAAATTATAATAAAATAGTAAAAATGCCATTAAAGAATGTTGTCAAAATGGCTTATGGGACTCAAAACAAGAATAACTCCCTTTACAATGAAAAAAACCTTCAAACATGGAAGGCAAGACTTGAACTAGAATACTCATTAGCACAGACTTTTACAGTCCTCCCTGTGACTAAAAATAGCATGTTCTCACTTTTTGACAAAAAAATAAAATTAAGATAGATAATTGGTTTGTTATGGAGGTGTAAAGAAAAAAAAATGGCATTTTTAATTTTATATCATGTCCACGAATAAGGAAACATCTGACATTCAGGAGTTGTAAGCACCCCTAAACAAATTTCTATTCAAATTACCAAAATATATGTAAAAGCAGAAATCAGCACAAAGGAATAACAACATGCCCAGGTTTGACAAGCATCTGAAGCACAATTGTTGCAATAGCGTCTTCTATACAATTTCCTCTATATCATTCAGCAAGTTCTGCCACAATTATCTAGACAGAAAGGCTGCTGGGGAGGAAAGCAGGGAGATGTTTCAGTGCTGCATTCGGTTCCTGCAATTACTTTGCCATAGATAGGGCCCTCGTTTCAAGCAGAGGCAGTGGAAGAAGAAGCGATAAGGAGTTAGCCTTAAAGGCACTAGTGAAGGATAACTTTAACAAAGAGAAGTTTCAAGTGACAGGGAATTTATTTAAGTATCTTATTAAACCAAATGTCCTCTGCAAGCTTAAAAAACTTGGGCTCAGTCTTTGTGAGTAGAGACATCTGTGAGTTCTGATGTGAAGGGTGGAGCCCAGCCACATGGTGGGGAGGAAGGGGGAATGGAGAGCAACTTAACCTCTGGCTTAAAGCAGGACTTCGGCTGGTAGCCATGGTGGAAGTAACCCTGATGCGAACTGGTGGTGGGCACAAGGGTAGAGGTCAGACCACAGAGAGAAACGGCTGGCCAGGGCTGGCAAATTTCTCAAGCTCGAACACATGGGATATCATTAAATGAGGAATCTTAGCCTAGTTCATTCTTGGGAGTTCCTAATTTTATTCACAAACATTATATAGTACTGCTGATCACTGTTCTGGCTTAAGGTCCTACCTATGGAGCTTCTCACTTCTTATCTCATTAGTTCTCTACCCTTCTTTGTGCTTATGGGTATCCTGGGGTATTACAGTTAGCTGAGTGATGGAGAGCGGGAGAAAGAAATGTGCTTGCTGGGATTGTAGAAAAGGTAAACCTAAGCCAAAGCACATGGTATATGAGGAACAAAAGGGAAGCTGAGACTGGGAAGGCAGAGTGGGGCATGATTAGAAAAAGTCTGGTAAGTCACCACCAAGTTTAGATTTTAACTGTTGTGTAGGCAATGGTGAACTACTGGAAGTCTATCTGCAAGGGAATGATACGTTTCAGCCAGGCTCCTTTAAAAAATGGACAACTATGGAGAGTATTTTGGAAAATGACAACAAGCATTTGAACAGAGAGGTCAGCTAGATAACTATAATTATAGTTAAAGAGAGAAATAATAATGCCGAACCAAGATAGAGCAGCAGTGATGGGAGAGAAAAACAAAAGGAAGAGAAAAGTTTGGGAAAGAGAGCCTCCGATGTGAGAGAGAGAGACAGGAGAAAGTGGCAAAAACTACTTTTAATCTAAGCAAATATGAAGCTAGTGATGCCATCCATACAGGATGAGGGAAGGATATTGGGGGGGGGAGATAATGAATTTGGTTTAAAGCATGCTGAGTATGGAGTAGAACAAAAAAACAAACAAAACTTACATTTTAACTCCATGTATTTATTCCCATCAAGTAGATGACTAAAGGAAATCTTAATGTTTTGAAACCCAAAAACTAGGTGGTGATTTCTTACATTACAAAGGATTCTTTACTCTGTAAAAGTGGTACCACTAGACTCAAATCATAATTTTGTCCAAAGCATCAAAATCATGACTGATTTTTTAATATTTAGGTCTAGAGACAAATAGGAAGGTATTATTTTGTGATAGGATAATGTAAATGCAAACAAAAATTCCCTAGAGTAGAGATATAGGGAGGGGATAAAGAGAGAAATAGAAGGAAAGGAGAAGGCAAGGTGAGGAGAAAGGCAGACAAAGTCACAAAAGTAAGAGAGCATCTACAGGCAAGAGTAGCCAGCATGGGAAGAGTGAGAGGGTAAAGTGTTGAAATTTCATAGAAGGGAACAGAATCAGACTTACAGAAAAAAGAAATATTCTGATGTGAGGATCACGCAGAGCATCTCTTTCTTGAAGTCCAGTGCTCAGTTTGTTCTGTGTGCTCTTGAGGATTCCAAGAAAGCCCCCTTAAAGGAGAAGCTTTGAAATCACCTTGCAATTCCTAAAGCCCCAAATTCTGCTTCTCATTAGCACCATGACCTTAGGCTGACCTTTGACTTTAGCCCCAGTGGCTGTATGTGTGAAATACAGATAATGCCAAAAGGATGTGAAAATTGAATGAGACAACGTAGTTTGGAACCTGGTACATAGAAACCATTCAACAAATGGTGCAGTTATGAATAAGAAAAAATTCATACATGGGTTCCAAATAATTTCATATTCCACCATTAGGTATTCATTGCTCTTTCCTTCCAGCTGTCTTTTATGAATGAAAGTTCATCCTGGGAAAGGTAACCTATTGCACTGCTAACACTATAGTCGACCTATAAATTCTTCAACTTATCCCATTTTCTAAGCACCAGGAGGGATTTAGGATAGCATGATTCCAAAATCACATATGAAACACTAAAAACAAAACAAAACAAAACAAAACAAAACAAAAAAAACCCAAAAGCCAACAGGAGAAATGGAGAAAACATCATTTTAGAATTTGGCAATGACCACCCCAACATCAAATACAGAAAAAATACAGAAAAAATAAATAATATGATCCTGACTTTCTCCTAATAAAGTCAGTGTGTGTAAGAGACACAAGATTTCAAATCAAGTGATAAAAGGAGGAGGCACAGAGGAAAAGAGTAAATATTTAGCAAAAAGTGCCAATGAGAATGTAGAAGATGTGAATACGAGTTGACAACTTGACATGGCGTTCAGGATTCTCACCGGTGAACAAAGATATTGGAGATGAGTTAGGGTGAAAAATCCCCAAAGATTGAAGAACAAGTCTGAGTCTACACACCAGTCTAGGAACAAAGGACTCAAGGACAGAGGGTAGAGTTTCATGAAGAGACCATTCCATCATCAGTAAAAAGGGATACCTATTGGATTTCCCATCTAAAATTGCATTGCTTTGTTTACATTTCTTTTACAGCAAAATTGTCTCTCATAATTGAGTCATGATTTCTAGAAATTATTTTTCATAATGCTACATCAATAATTCTTCCTTAGATCTCATCATAGTGAAAATATATATTACATTTCTTTTAAAAAATTCAATATTTTTAAAGAGAAGGTAATTTTAAAGTTGAAAGGAAATTGTATAAAATTAAAATGCTATCATAAATTTATCATACAACACAGGCCCACTGCTCATTTTAAAGGTGACTAATTCATGAGTTTGAGGAATAAAGAGATCAAAATAATGATATGTCCTATATCTCTTCTGTTGTTACAGTGTCATACTTTATAAATAAATACACCACAAATATGTTTTTGTTTCATC
>PITB01014506.1:0-45752 GCA_004024585.1 Paradoxurus hermaphroditus | reverse complement strand
GGCCAACAGACACATGAAACAATGCTCAATGTCACTCATCATCAGGGAAATACAAATCAAAGCCACACTGAGATACCACCTTACACCGGTTCGAGTGGCTAAAATGAATAAATCAGGAAACTATAGATGTTAGCGGGGATGTGGAGAAACAGGCACCCTCCTACACTGTTGGTGGGAATGCAAACTGGTGCAGCTGCTCTGGAAAACGGTGTGGAAGTTCCTCAAAAAAAATGAAAATAGAGCTACCCTATGACCCAGCAATAGCACTGCTAGGAATCTACCCAAGAGACACAGGAGTGCTGATGCATAGGAGCACGTGTACCCCAATATTCATAGCAGCACTTTCGACAATAGCCAAATCATGGAAAGAGACCAAGTGCCCATCAATTGACGAATGGATAAAGAAGATGTGGCACATATATACAATGGACTACTACGTGGCAATGAGAAAAAATGAAATCTGGCCATGTGTAGCAACATGGATGGAACTGGAGGGTATTATGTTAAGTGAAATAAGTCAGTCAGAAAAAGACAGATACCATATGTTTCCACGAATAGGTGGACTTTGTGAGACTAAGTAAAAATCAGGGGGAGGGGAAGAGGGGAAAGGAAAAAAAGACACAGAGAGGGAGGGAGATAAAACATAAGAGACTCTCAAAGACTAAGAACAAACTGAGGGTTAGCGGGGTGAGCGGGGGGAGAGGGGGTGATGGGCATTAAAGAGGGCATATGTTGGGATGAACACTGGGTGTTATATGTAAACCAATTTGAAAATAAACTATTATATATATTAAAAAAAAGAAATACCTGTCTCTCAAATTATGGAACTTTTATAGTAACTTTTCTTTTGTTTCTATCACTATTTCCATTTATAGACATAAGAACCCCCAGCTTAGAGTTGGGTGCAGAATGTCCGTCTAGACAAACATCTAGGTTTAATAAGTTCAGACGAAAGAATATGGTATATCAAATGATCATTTCTCTTTTTTAAAATGTTTATTCACTTTTGAGAGACAGAGCTTGGGCAGGGGAGGAGCAGGGAGAGAAGGAGACAGAATCAGAAGCAGGCTCCAGGCTCTGAGCCGTCACCACAGTGCCCGCTGTGGGGCTTGAACCCACAAACTGTGAGATCATGACCTGAGCCAAAGTCCGCCACTTAACCAACTGAGCCACCCAGGTGCCCCTCAAATGATCATTTCTTAATCAGAACTAACTTGAACAGACTTAAAAAGTGAGTTCTGTTGCAACCTAAAAACTATTTAAGATTGTGTGTGTGCATGCACGCACGTAAGTGTGCGTGTGTGTGTGCGTGTGTGTGCGTGTGTGTGTGTGTGTGTGTGTGTGTATGTGGCTGGCTGCCTGGGGAAGGTCAGAGGTTGGAGAACCAGGGGGAAATTTGTGACAGGTTATGACACATTGATGAACACATTTCCAATATTTTTAGTAAGTTGTCCCTGTGAAGGATATTCATTTTGGTGTGTTGTACATCCAATATATTATAGCATCTTAATTTCAGAGCTACATTGATGCACACAGTAGCTAAAGCATACTTCTAAAATCAAAGGTATTAGCAGTTGAACACCCTAGCAGGTGAAAGGAGCTATCCAATGTAACATGTGAACTCCATGTTGGAAAGGAATAAACTTCTCATTGCTAAATAATTCCGAAAATGAAAATTCCCTTCTTGTTTTTGGTTACTTTCCTCCCTCCTCCCTCTTTCTCTCTTTCCCTTCCTTCCTTCCTTCCTTCCTCTCTCGACCCTCCTTCTCCCCCCCCCTCCTTATTTTATTTTATTATCAATTTGGGACTTTTGATGCCTTAACCTAACAAAACTCCTTGAGTCTCCCTGCCTAGTGGCTTCCTCCTTCATGTCACACAGCAATTTTTTTTTCTTTTGGTGCTGCCACTAATTCACTTTACGCTCACTGTCCCCATCAGTGTGACAACCACAGTCCCTCATCTCTTTCCCTTCAGTCTCTTTCTTATCAAATTAATTAAATCTGCAGCCAGTTAAGTCTTTTGAATATAACACTTTAATTCTGGGTGCAAAACTCTCAGTTTCTTATCATCTCCTGGAGGGTGAACTTAAATTCTTAGCATGCTATTCAGACCTACAATCCAGTCAGTCATCTTCCCTTTTACTCTTCTGTGCCCTTTGCTGCTGGCTAGTCCAGCTAGATTTGGGACTCCAACAATCCCTGCATTATCTTGCTCCCCTTCCTTTCTTCATACTTAACTTCTCTTGCCTAAGTGCATCTGCTCTCATTTCAAACAATCCTCTGAGGTCCAGAAAACGAGCTCCCTTTTCAAAGTGTCTGCCTCAGTTTATTCATGATGAATGTAATCTCTCCCTCCTATGAAACCGGATCAGCCACTGTCCCTAACAATGGAACCTACCTTATCTTGTGATATTGTATACAGGTATCTTTAATTATTATTTAACAAACCTGTTTGTAGCTTGTCGGTCCAATATGATGGCATGTTTATTTTCTTCCTTCCTTCCTCCCTCCCTCCCTTTCTCTTTTCTTCCTTCTTCCGTTCCCTTTCTTCCTTCCTTCCTTCCTCTCTCTCTTTCTTTCTTGCTTGCTTGCTTTCTTGTTTTCTTTCTTTCTTCATTTATATTCAAATGAATATATAATGATAATGGATTATGAAGAAGGAAAGATCACATTAAGGGAGAGAAAAAAGCTAACCCTAAAAATTTAATGCATGTTCAGTGGAATTAGGAGATATTTAAGACCTAATCAAGAGTAGACAAGATCTGTAAGACAAACATAAGTGTTTTTGAAAGCTTACTTGGGTGATGGCAAGGGGCAGAAGAGGTTATTATTGCAATATTAGTACTTTGAGGAGTTATTCTATTATTTTACCAAATTACGCACATGAGAGCTGAATTGGAATTTATAATAGACTAATCATATCTACCATACAGGAACCATTCATCAATAAATGTTCCTCTCTCCTAGTACCTATAAATTCCAAGCGTGAACCCTATTGTTGTAATTTACATAGCGGAAAAAGTAGCTGAGCGTGAAGCCCAATGGAGGGCTTGATCCCATGACTCCAGGATCACTTCCTGAGCTGAAATCAAGAGTCAAATGCTCAAGCGACTGACCCATCTAGATGCCTCTGGCTTGAATGTTTGAGAAAAGTTTTGTCCAGGTCTTATATGGACCTTGAGGGTCACAGAGATTAAAAGTCATCGAGAAAAGGTGTCAAGAAAGACTGTCAAGAAAGACAAGAAGGAGAAAATAAAACAGCAAAGAACTTCATGGGAATTCTAAGAAAACCCTGTTCTATTTAAGAAGATATTAAACTAGAATTTAGTATTTGGCTTATATGTCATAACCTGTTCACGATAAGAGGAAATCTTTTTAAAATTAAATCTTCTAAGTGTAGGCCCTGCAAATGTGGAAAAAATGTTAACAGGAAGATATTTTAAATTCCCTCTTGGCTAAACTTACCTACTTGTAGCCAATATTAGAAAAAAAGGAAGAAAAGAGAAAGAAAGATGGAGTGAGTGAGTGGTGAATGAGGGAGGGAGGAAGGAAGGAAGGAAAGAAGGACGGAAAGGAGAAAGGAAGGGTGGGAAATCTTGTCTCATTATGACTTAGGGTAAATTATCTATCCCACTGTCCTCTCTTCTAACAAGTAGTGACCCAGAAGTATAAAAAGGTACCTCTTAGGATAACACATTTTTCAGGATTTTAGTACATGCATAAAATGAGAAAGGAAGTCTGTGGCTTGGTGACTAATGTTTATACCAATCTGGATTTTATGATACCACATGAATTCATGTAAAAATGATAATAGAATTCTGCCTCTATAAAGATTTCCACCCCAAATCCTCTGGAACAGAAAAATTTCCCAGTAAAAATGGACTTACTGTGTTATTAAGACATTGCATCTTTGAATTAGATGTTATCATTAATATCTGGGAAATTGAATTCAAAATAACATCACTTTTGAAAGAGGAAAACACTTTCACAAGGACCTATATTAGTTTCCACTACGTAACGTCATCTACAAACAGTGGAAAATAGGTTAAGGACTTGAATTTAAATTAACTCTTTTTATATGCAAGTAACTAGTCAAGAGAGACCAGTGCCATACAGGCCAGGAGTTAAAACAAGGGAAATTATTCTTCTGGAAAATTTAACACCTGGGAAATAGATCCTATGAAATAAAAGGCATTTTATAGGAGAAATAAAAGTTTAACCAACACTGCGATGATTCCAATTGGAGAAAAGGATACCCTGCTGTCTTTCTACACATTCTGAGAGCAGAAAACTTCAGAGAATATTGGTTGAGAGAGAAAGGATTCAGAATTTTTCACACTAATTAGACCCAAACAAGATTAATGTTAAAATATTTCCCCAAAGCAGTTTGTGGTTTGATATACCAACTAAATGGTAGCTTTTTCAAGATATCCTACCCACATCTATTATTTAAAAGTTTTACTCTAAAATGAGTAAAACTGATCCTGGAATTATTCAATAACCACTGTTGATAAACTTTGTATGTGTTTTAGAATTTCGGTTTCTCAAAATTATCATCACATGGTTACATTTCACTTTGATTTATAAAAGCCGATTTAGTTAGGTTCAGGTAGTTATTATAATCTACAGCTACCTGTGGGAGGCAGGAAGGAGGGGGTATAAGCATTCAAATCAACTTTTTCTCATTTAAGTATAAGAATGCTTATTAACATTAAATGGTGTCTCCAGAAACCAGGGTTAGAATGTAGGCAGCGATGGAACCAAGGAACGGAGACTTTCAGGAGCCCAGGCTGAGATGTTTGTGATCTCTCTGGACATATCCTTCATTGGTATTATTTGCTGATGGTGAATTCGGGGGAGAGGGTCATGCCAACGTTGGAAACCTTCCATCTCTCTTCCCAAGGGCGGCTCAAGGTGATGAGAACCACTTAGTCGCAATTTTAAGCTTTAGGGGGGAGAATATTTTTCTAGCTCCACCTCTCACAATCAACTATGTTCGCATTTGGCTGCTGGAGACACATTAAATTGGGTGTTGTGGGCAACAGGAAAAAAAATCCTTTCGAGCTAAGGAAATGTCATCTACATGGTGCCTTTTAGCATCTCAGATTGCAAAAAAAAAATTGTAAGACTCAAGCATTTTCGTGACTGACCAAGACCCCACAGTTGGTGGTAGAGTTAATTTTAATCTAATGTTCTTTCCAGTGTAACTTTGGGCGCGAGATCCCTCTTTATCAGTGAAAGAAATATTCAAGACTATACCTGACCTAACATCAATTATTCCTGCTTCCTTTTGTGTAAAAGGTTGATATTTTAATATTGTACGCATTGACTTATGATATGAGGTGTTCTGGTTCTTTCTCCCTCCCTGTCTCGCTCCTCTGTGTATGTGTGCGTGTGCGATGTGGTTGGGGAGGAGTGACATGGTGGTACCGGGAGAGATTTAGCACCGAAATAATATTTATTGTGGCATTATTAACAACAGACCAGTTAGGGGTATTCTTATTACCACTCTGTAATTCAATTTCCTTTGGATTTTAATATGAATCTAGGCTTTGTATCCTCAAAGTGTTTAGTATTTCAAAACAAATTCGGTAGCTCACTGCTTATAAAAAATTAAAAAAAAAAAAAAAGAAAGAAGAGAGAAAACTCTTTGGCAGCACAGTTTAAGTTCCCAAATCCTAAAGATGTGATCTCATAGCTCCCTACTGAAGACAAGATTTTCAGAAGGATTTTAGAGTATTTAGTCAATCCTCTCTGCTTTCTAAAACGAGGCATGATTCCACATTTCTTACAGAAATCCTGCTTCTGTATATACTGCAGTTTTAAGAATGAAAACATAGGAACGGAGATTGAGTATGGGTTTTAAATCTCCAGATCGGGAAAGATAATTGTGAAAGATTATTCTGTCAATTAGCAAGTACTTCTGAAATGACATAGTGGACAGGAGATAATTCATTTGGAATGTCATTCTTTCGCCCCCTTCCTCATAGGTCACAGGGTGTTTAAATAATTTTGTGGAGGAAGCAGGAAACAGCTGTGATAAAATTGTGGATTTTATGTCTTTCGCTCTTAGGTACGTAGCTGCCAAAATGAAACCATTAATATGACTGAGACTAGGTGGGGTTAAAACGTGCAAACCTGAGCTCCTTCTTTGGGTGAGGTCTCTAATGCTGGGGGTAAGTGAGTTAAGGATTTGCTTTATTTTATTTTATTTTATTTTATTTTAGCTTAACTCTTTGCTGGAGTTAGAACTGAGCTATGAGCAAATAAAAGAATCCAGTACAGGGTCTGGTCAGAGATATATTTTCCCCATGCCCATTCTTCTCAGTAGATGTAAATTGAACACTTGTAAGGTACTTTCAAAGCTTTTAGGTAGATGGGATATAATACTTCCGTATTATATGAGAGGAGAGTTTGTTCTAAATAAAGTAACAAGTCTTAAGATTCTCTAGGGTTTAAGAATAGGACTGAGAGGGGCGCCTGGGTGGTTCAGTCTGTTAAGCATCCGACTTCAGCTCAGGTCATCATCTCACAGTTCATGGGTTCGAGCCCCATGTCGGGCTCTGTGCTGACAGCTCAGAGTCTGGAGCCTGCTTTGGATTCTGTGTCTCCCTCTCGCTCTTTGCCCCTCCCCCACTCATGCTCTGTCTTTCTCTTAAAAAGTAAAATAAACATTAAAAAAATTTTTAAAAAAAGAGCAGGACTGAGGAGATCCTTTTCTGAAACATCCCCAGTTCCCGTTTGTCCTTAAACGTTTAGATATAGAATGGAGAAGTTCACACCACTTCTTTAAATGTCCTTAAACATTTAGATCAATGGAAAAGTTCACACCACTCTAAAATGATTATTAAACTGAGGCTGTAAGTGAGGTATCAGTCTCAGTAGAGACAAGAGACAAGTTTAGCTGCCTGGAATCTTAAATCTTATTTCTGAAAGCAATATCCAACACCTAATGGAATAAATGCACCAGACAACCTTAGGTATAATTAGACAGGCAGCAAAAAATAGCATGTATTTTATAAATTATTTAAAGACATCATGGACAAAATTCAGACTGATTTAAGATGATTGCTGAGTCATAACATTTTATCAGCAATAGGAAACTTAGGGATTAACTTGCCTCATTATCGACTATAAGGAAAAAATTGGGAGAAGTTGATTTACTTCAACAAGATCATACGGCTGGTTCAGAACACAGAAACATTTGTGTCGTGTTTCCACTCCAATTCTAGTGTTGTTTCTACAAAACCAGGTTGCTCTTCGATGTCTGCTACTCTCTCCTGTGAGAGAGGTAATAATTCAAGGAGAAAATAAATCATATCTCTTACTATCAAGATTGAACAGGCATGGAGAAAAGCTGATTCACTTCTCAAAATTACAGTGTAGGTTGTCAAGCTCATAACGTATTTAAGCATACACGCAAAATGAAATAGTATCAGCAAGATCCAAGAAAATGGATGTATTCTCTGTATTACATTATAGCCATTTTTGCAATTTTTTGCTTCACTTTCTAGTCATGACCAGTACTTAGAATTGAAATATTCATCTAATAACTAGTTGCGGTTGAGTGATTTATTCAAAGAAGAAACACCGAGAGTGCTGTAATGAATTTAATGCTGTATGTAATAATATTATAACTGACCAAAAGGAAGATGGAAAAAAAAAGAATTTTTGCTAGAATCAATTGGCTTGGAATTTATCCCACAAAAACTAACATGCATTTTATCCCCTTCATTCCTTCTTCCTTGTAGCATTTAGAAAATACTGCAAGTATATATATATGTGTATATATATATATACACAATAGTTATCTAAAGCAAGACACTGGGAATACAGCCTAAGAAAACTACCAAAAGTACATTTGCAAACATAAATCAGCATAAGACTTGTAAAAACACAAGAATAGGGCTGCATTCTTGGGCATCAAACCAGAGGAGTGTTGGTTGCTTCAGAAACCATTTCTCCGTAGTGTCTCTTGAATTACCAATAACCCCAGCTATGCACTTTTTAAACATCAATAACTAAATACACATTTTCATACAAATTTTCAGCACCAAACATGAAATCAGGCAGTCGAATCTAGCATACGCTTATGGAAAGCAAGAGAAAGCGTATTATAAAGAAAACTAGTACCCGTTCAGTACACATGATATCCAAGACATTTGGTCTTTACAAAACCTAGCTAAATTTCTATTTTACAGAGGAAGCTCAAAGAATTTGAGTGTTTTTATTTTCCAGAGTTCATAAAGCAGAAGTTATAATGCCAAGATTCAAACCAAGGTTCATTTGAGTCCAAAGTGTAAGGTCTTCTCACTACACTGTTGTGAAGTGATACATTTTCTGGATCACTTCTCTCTCTCTCTCTCTCTCTCTCTCTCTCTCTCTCTCTCATTCTGTGTGTGTGTGTGTGTGTGTGTGTGTGTGTGTGTGTGTGTGTCTTTTTGTGTGGGCTTGGAATGGTAAAGGGATATGTCGAAAAAGAGTTATACTCTCTAGACAAATTTATAGTTAATAAGATTTCCTTCCTAACATGATGGAATTAGGAAGGCAACTATTCTATCTCTGATAAAATGCAACCATGAAACTGGGCAAAACGGGCAAAAACAATCATTTCATGTTGTTAACAATCTAGAAATCAACCAACATCGAACATCAATGTGAGGAGCGTTTTTACTCATGAATACTATAAAACTTTGGGTAAGAACAGCATGAGTCTGTGGTGTTCTTACCCAAGACACATCTCACGACCCCACCAGTTCTGTCCGTGATCATTCGGCCAGGAAGAGTCAGGCTGTCGCTGTCACTGCAAATAAGGTCACACAGGATTTTGAACATTATTATCCAACTGGTATGATGATTACTTTTATGGTTCAACTTGACTGGGTGACAGGGTATCCAGATATTTTGTTAGATATTAGATAGTAGGTATTTTAGTAGGTATTTCTGTGTGTGTCTGTGAGGATGTTTCATGAAGTTGTTAGCATTTGATCTCATAGACTAAGTAAAATAGATTGTCCTTTCCAGTGTAGGTAAGGAAATCTTCCAACCTGTTGAAGGTCTAAATAAAATGGAGGAAGGCAAAAGAAGAGAGAAATCTCTTTCTCTGCCTTACTGCTTGAACTGGATGTTGGTCTCTTTCTGCTCTCAAACTAGGACTTATACCACTGGCACTGGTGGTTCTCAAACCTTTGGAGATTGGAAGTAATCACTGGTTTTCCTGAGTCTCGGGTGCCTTGTAGATGCCAGATTATGGGACTTCTCCATCGCCATAATCTCATGATTATATATGAATATGCAAATATACACATGCATATACATTTGTATGTGTGCATGTGTGTTTGTATGTACATCCTACTGGTTCTGTTTCTCTAGAGAACCCTAATACAAGTGCCAATCCTGATGCAGGTGCAAAGAGAGGCCAGCAGCTATATTTGCTTGAATTTGCATAGCTCGTGATTAAACAAGAGTTCCAGTATGTGAGGCACCCATAGGGGGTTTGATAAGCTTTCTACTTCTCTGAGGTCAGCCAGAAGCTGTGTGTGTGTACAGCAGAGATCATAGCAGATTTAAGCCACTCACACAACTCTGTTCTATGGTGCCAGTGCACATGCTCGAAGGAAACACAAGAAAGTTCCACGGAAAGCAAAAAATGGATAAACTTAATATGAATTAAGTCTGAATATGCTCTCCCCCTTAGATACAGATCTATCAACAGTATAAGTGGAAGGACTTGCGGGGTTGAGGTGTTTAATAATAACCTCTAACCCTAGGCTGAACTGTAAGGTATTTGGAGAAAATACTCTTAGGTAAGCAGTCTTGAAAATAAAAAAACAGGCTTAGAAATAAAAATAAAACAAAATAACAAGAATAATAAAAAACCCAGCCAAAACATCAGCCCCTACACATTTGAGTGGATAGAGAAGTCACAGATTTAATGAAGAAAAACTAACAAACAAATGAAAAAACAAAAGCCAAAATAATTCTCAGGAGGAAAAAAAGTCAATATTGTCTAAAATATGCTATATTCAACAAAAAATTATGTGAAGCAATAGGAAAATGTGACTCATATTCAGGAAAAAAAATGGACAATCAGTGGAAACTGTGTCTGAGTGCCCCCTGATTTTAGATTAGCAAACAACTTCAAAGGAATCCAAATAGCTAAAGAAGGCCATGTTTAAAGAATACAAGGAAAGTATGATGACAATGATTCAATGAACAGAAACTCGTATTAAGGAGATGGCAATTATAAAAGAGAAAAAAATGGAGATTTTGGATTTGAAAAGTAAAATAATTAAAATGAGAAATTCACTAGATAGTTACAACAGAAGAATCATGTGGACAGGAAAAAAAAAATAAAGAATCCATGAAATTTAAGACAGATCGACATGAAAATGAACAGAACTCAGAGACCTATGAAACACCATTAATAATATGTTTGCATAATGAGGGTCCCACAAGGAGACAAGAGAGGAAAAAGGGGAGCCATTTGAACAAAAATGGCCCAAAACTTCCCAAATTTAATAAAAGCCAATGACCTCTACATCCAAGAATCTCAGTATACCCAAACTTCTTTCTTTCTTTCTTTAAATTTAAATTCCAAATTCTTGTAAATAATAGTAAAATAAATTATTCAGGCATGTACTCCAGGCTTGCAATTGCTTTTCAAAATATGTGTGCAGATGTATTGGGCTGGATATTTGAAGGGAAAGAAAGGGTTGTTGGAGAAGTAGGAAATGGTCCATGTACTTGACCACCTGTTTTCACTGGGCATCACCACCAGTTCTTTTTTTTTTTTTTTCTTTTCTTTTCTTTATTTTCTGAGAAAGAGAGGGGGGAGGAGAAGGGCAGAGAGAGAGAGGGAGACACAGGTCTGAAGCAGGCTCCAGGCTCTGAGCTGGCAGCACATAGCCCGAGGTGGGGCTCGACCTTGTGAACAGCAAGGTCATGACCTGAGCCGAAGTCGGAGACTTCTGACTGAGCCACCCAGGCTCCCCACCACCAGCTCCTTTTAAGGTTTCCTCTTAAGTGAAGAGAGGATCTGGGAACTCCTTCCTCCAGAGTTCGATTCAGGGTTAACATGTATGAAAGACAGCCATTGGAGTCCAACTGAGAAGTCCAGAGAGAAGGGTGCATGGCCTTGACAGAATGTTTGAAGTAGAATTTGTGTTCCAACTGAACTTTTGACCTTGGAGTTCTAGATTGCTATGAGCCATTAGGAGACCCCCAGGGATTCTTATTTTTTCTTTTTTAATTTAATTTAATTTACTTTTATTATTGAGTCTTGTAGACACTATAGACAAGTTCCTGAGAATCCTATTCTGGGCTGAAGCACCTGTTTGAGAGCTGGTTTCCCTGGCCTTTCACGTCCCTACTCCTTCACTCATAATCCCATATATTAAAACCATTCATGATTTGAGAAAAATATAATGATGCTTTAGTATTAACATGATGCTAAGTTTTATATTTTGCGATTCAAGTTTCTAGAATATGTTTGTCATCATTAGGGGAATAACCACTGCCCTAACCCTCCAAATAACTGCTCTGATTCTTCACCCTAACTCACTATGTAAATTTTGGTCTGAGGAGCTTTTAAAAGCACTTGAAGTGACCCAGAGCTGTTCATTTTAGACATGACCAGGGCTAGATATCAGCAGTAGAAAATGCACAAATTTGAGTTCCACGAATGGCACAAATTTTCAAACAAAACCTGTAGGTGCATACTAGTTTACTTCCTGGAATATTTAAAAATACATTTGGGGGCACCTCAGTGACTCAGTTGGTTACGCGCCCAAGTATTGGTGTTTGGCTTAGATCAAGATCTCACGGATCATGGGTTCAAGCTCTGTGTTGGGTTCTGTGCTGACAGTGTGGAGCCTGCTTGGGATTTTCTCTCTCCCTTTCTCTCTGCCCCTGCCTGACTCTTTCCCTCCCTCTCTCTCTCTCTCTCTCTCTCTCTCTCTCTCTCTCTCAAAATAAATAAATAAACACAAGTTTTTACTTAAAAAAAAGAATAAATTTGCTATAAACCATCTATGTGGAGGTTTTTGTGTGGATGTAGTTTTCAACTCCTTTGGATTGCTGGATTGTTTGGTAAGAGTATGTTCAGTTTTGTAAAACGCTGTCTGTCTTCCAAAGTGACCATACCATTTCCATTCTCACCAGCAACAAATGAGATTCCTGCTGCTCTATATCCTCACCAGCATTCAGTGTTGGTAGTGTTCTGGATTTTGGCCATTCTAATAGGTTATGTAGTAGTATCTCATCGTTGTTTTAGTATATATTTCCCTGATGACATATAATGCGAAGGATATTTTCATATGTATATTTGACATGTTCGTATCTTCTTTAATATTTGACATGTTCGTATCTTCTTTAATGAGGTGCCTATTCAGATCTTTTGCCCATTTTTTAAATTGGGTTATGTTCTTTTTGTTTTAAGAATTCTTTTTGTATTTCAGAGTGAATGTTTTTGACATAATTCTCAAGGGCAGGGCCTATGGCATAAGGAAATGTAGAATGGTCACTGATAATGATTTTGGTGAGGGGTCTCCCCGCAAATACATGAGACATTAATTCCTTCCAGGGGGAAATGTACCACTGCTATGCTAATGACTTTGGCTTTTCCAAATGAAATATTATTGGAATAGGAGAAGCTGGGAAATGACCGTAGCTTAGGTTTGAACACACATGAAGCATGAAAAATGGGTCCCTTAGCTGCCAAAGTCTGTCAGTTTTCTATATATATGTATTTTTAGCAAAGCGTATGCTCAATTATAGAATTACTGTGTCCTCAATCACAGTTATGTAAAACTAATAGATAGTCATAGATAAGGACACAGAATACTATAGAAAATGCATTCCTCCCCAGAGGAATTCAGAAATCCAAGTTATGGTGGTTTGGTTATTTGAAATTTGAAACCAGTTTGCTTGTATCCTTGGTGATAGCTGACTGAAAACCTTCAAATTCTAAAATTTTCAGAGCAGCTTCGACCTAAAAGAAACTTCTTCCACAAATGAGTTAAAAAAAAAAAACAAAACAACATAATGAGAAGCATAGCGATGGCTGTTCTCACTCAGTTTGTAATTCACTAAAGGTCTCAGGATTTTATCTTCCTGATCATAAATATATCATCTGCCAAACTGTAGGAAAGTAGAAAAATTTAAATCTAGGCTATTTCTACCACTTCCTCCAGAAATAGCATGGCCAGGCATTTCGGGGTCCCTTTTTAAGTATTAAAGTGATGTATGAGAGTTGCGTGAATAAGAATGACTTCTGAGAGTGAGAACTGTATCAGGTATGAATAGAAAGAATGATTATCTCTTAACCTCTAAATGATGTTGATCAGTCCCAGGCTGGTGCAAATTAGTTAAATTAGTGCATATATTTCAGGCACAATATAAATTAGTAGAGCTCTTTAAAAAAGCCATTTAGAAATACACCTGTACATCCATGAAAAATGCATATTTTGGGTGGCAATAGCTTCATTCTTGTTCTTTTCTAAAAGTTTCTGATTTGAAAACTCTAGACAGTAGGTTAAAATCTGCTTCTTTTGCCTCCAGGTATCAGAGATGTTATGCTATTTGCTGTTACTTCTTCTTCTTTTTTTAAATGTTTATTTATTTTGAGAGAGAGAGAGAGAGAGAGAGAGAGAGAGAGAGAGAGAGAGAATACCAAGCAGGCTCCTTGCTAACAGACTGACGCGAGACTTGATCCCATGACCCTGGGATTATGACCTGAGCTGAAATCAAGAGAGAAATGCTCAACCCACTGAGCCTGCCAGGTGTCCCCACTGTTACTTCTATAACTTTCATAAATGGTTTGGCTCAGCAAGGGAGCTACTGATTGCTTTCCCTATGGTTATGATAATACAGCATTAGAATGATAGCATTGCTTTAGATTTGGCCATCAAGACCGGGGCTCTCTGTAGGCATAGCCAAGATAGAGAAAGAAGCACAAAGCTGTTCAATTACACTTAAGAATCTTTATTTATTCAGACGTAAAAGAAAAAGAAAAATCTCACACCATAGGATTTTGACAAGTACAGATTTATGTCCTAAATTTTTCAAGACTAAGCCAAAATTTGCCTCCGCAGTGTTTTGTGGGTGTTGCTGTTTGTATTTTTTTGTTGGCTTTGTGTTTGGATGGTGGGCTTGAAGAGGTGGAGAGAGCAGGAGGCAAATCATTGATCCCAATCTTCAGTGTCTTCTGTTGTAAAACGGAGGTAGTAAAACTCCATTTGTGAGGGTGGGGAAACTTATGGCTGTGAACCAAAGCGCACAATGTCTAATCCAAGATAAAATGCCATTTGTGTTACTCTGTACCTTTCAGACCACACTCTTCCGGAACAACTCCAAGACCATAAACAATTTTCCAACCAGTGTCCAAGGCGATACTTTTAAGTGTGGTAGGTTCCCTACTTGGTATTTGTCAGATACTTTTCTGATGTTTGATCACTACTGATACAAATGAAGGGGCAGCTGTACCATTTTATCCATCTCTTCAGGTCTCTCTCTGCCAGCTGACAGTGATGCACTCATGTCTGGTTGCTTTCTGCTCATTTCACAGATGCATTTGTATCTGTGCCCCTAGAATATGCTCTCCAATCTTGAAAGTCAGGGGCACCTGCTCGGCTCAGTCGGTTAAGAGTAGGACTCTTGATTTTGGCTCAGGTCATGATCCCAGGGTCATGGGATCAAGCCCCGTGTTGAGCCTCACATTGAGCTCTGCACTGAGCATGGAGCTTGCTGGAGATTCTCTCTTCCTGCCCCTCTCCCCTGCTTGCATGTGCTCTCTCTCCCTCTAAAATTAAAAAAATAATAATAATAAAATAAAAATAAACTTGAAAGCCATATAAGGACTGTCTTCCCTCATTCACAAAGTCATTATATGGCATTTGCCAATGTGTAACCTCTTGTCTTGCTGTTTACTCAATCAGAAGAGGTTGGTTTTACTTTCCTTCCAAATTCATCTCTAATTTGCTTTGAATATCGATTGTAAGAACTTTTGTAAAATGTTTTATTTTTCAGAATTCTTTTTTTCTTAAAATGAAATCTGTTTCTGGGTATCCAGAAGATTCTGGGTATTTCAGAAGATTCTGAGGGCATTTAAGTTGATTATGACATTTTTTACAAAGTATATAAAATTATTGAAGCGTCTGTAGATAATATGCATAAGAAAATTGGGCTCCCCATCTAGATTGCTAATTTTCTTAGTCAACTACCAACAGATTTCATTTGGGGAATAGCGGAAAGGAATAAATAGTTCTAATTATTTGCCAATTACTTGGGTGAAGAGTTTATTTTTATGCTACATGAGGCCACACGTACACAGGAATATTGAACATTGATATTTTTAAAATATTTTTCAAATATGCAGACTGTTCCCATTTTATGGATATTTGGCTGATATGTTTACTTAAGACATAAGTCCTCCTGTTCAAAGGAAATGCTAGAGACATCAGGTGGCAGGAGGGGACCAGCCTGAACAGTGACCATGTATCATTGCATTTGCATCGAGGACTGGAGAGTCCTTTCCAGCCTGAGGCAACCTTTCCCCAGTTTTCTTTCATGAAGGGAGGTAGCCTGGTAACAATTGAGATTGAATTTCATACCACTCACACAGAGCGAAATTTAATTTTATTTACATCCTTTTTTGTTCAAGTGTGGCAGTGGTGAATTCAACTTGGTATACACGGGAACTTAGGAATTGCAAAGCATCCTTATGTACCAGCTCTAATTCCCATCGACAAGCTATGAACGATCCCATTGTGCAGAAATACGCTTGTCTCTCAGAACTCGCTCCTGATTGGAAGGATACCAGTAGATGCTGGTGAAATTAAGAAAGAATGATGGATAATGCTTCGAAATCTCCAGACAGATGCAGACTGGTCTGCATACAAATCAGGAAAGAACCAAAGTAAAAGTAGATTTGCTAGAGCTTGCTGAAGGAATGAATTTCTCTAATATTCAGGGCAACTGTCATTTTATCTGTAGGCTACGATACGTGCACGATCCTTCAGTGTAAACCGTAATCGTTATATGCATACAACTTAACTGCAATGTATCTTTAGGGGCCTTAATTAGCATATGGAGAATACAAATCATAATATACCCTGGGGGATTTAAATAATCTTTGAGGGGTATACTTATGGTATTTGATCTCATTTTACATGATAATTTTAGAGAAAATACACTGCATTTTCATAGACCATAACTATATAGTACCTTTTAACATATTGCTATCACAAATAACATATTACATATAATCTATTGGATATAATATATACATACAACATGGCTTTGTTGCCTAGAACTTCTGAATATTTATTTACATATTTATTTAACTGCAGGTTATTTATTTTTTACTTGATTGATTTACTTGTTTCTTTATTTATATTTTTTAATGTCAAGTAGATTTATTCTGTATCACTCATAATCCCTACTTGGGTTTCAATATCTGATCTTGCCTTAGAATTTGAAAGACTTGGGCGCCTGGGTGGCTCAGTCCATTCAATCCCTGACTCTTGGCTTCGGCTCAGATCACAGTCTCATAAGTTTGAGCCCCACATCAGGGTCTGTGCTGACAGCATGAAGCCTACTTGGGATTCTCCCTCTCCCCACCCCCGCCCCTCCTTCACTTGTACTCTCTCTCTGTTTCAAAATAAATAAATAAACTTTAAAAATATATATTCTCTAAAAATATAATTTGAAAGACTTTCTTGATTATTACATTGAGGATCTCTCACCAAGTTTCCTTGTGTGTGTGTGTGTGTGTGTGTGTGTGTGTGTGTGTGTTAGAATGTGTAACTGGGAACCCTGATATCACTCTTCTACAACTTCTACTGGTGTAAGAAGAAGCAGAGCCTAATGGATGTCTAGAACTAGTCTAACACAATCTGAATCATGATTCCACCATTTATTGGCTATGTGACCTTGGAATTGTTATTTAACTTCTCTGAACAGAGAAGTTATTTTTCACTTACAAAGTTGAATACTAACAGGACCTAGTTTTCAGGCATTACATGAGATTCTAAATACTTGAAACATACAGTATAAATGCATAATAAGTGCTCAGAACTTGTAATCATTGGCAACAGTCGTTTTTAAAGTATAGCTTTATTTTTTTCTCTTCACAATTGGTAGTAATATTGTATTTCTTGCAAGAACTTTACCTAAATTTTCTGACTCAATCTTCTCAGAAACACTGAATAATGTACTATAACTGTCAACGTTTTACAGATGAGGAAACTGGTTTTGAGTGTTTGATACGTGTTGTGTCCAAGGTCATATGGAGAATGAGTGACCGAAGGGAAATGGGAAATGTGTCTTCATCAAAACAAAGCTAGCAAAAAATCAAACAAACTGTAGACATTGAAGAGCAAAGGTTCTTTTTTTTTTTTTTTTAACATTTATTCATTTTTGAGAGAGACAGAGTGTGAGCGGGAGAGGGGGGTGGAGAGTGAGAGGGAGACACAGAATCAGAAGCAGGCTCCAGGCTCTAAGCTGTCAGCACAGAGCCTAATGTGGGGCTTGAACTCGTGAACCATGAGATCATGACCTGGGCCGAAGTCGGACCCTTAACCGACTGAGCCACCCAGGTGCCCCAAGGAGCAAAGGTTCTTGAGTGACTCTGAAATATAAACAAATGTGGAGTCAAAACATGTAAGAAAAAAACGGAGTAATTATTAAATTGGGCAAAATTCTGGGAAGGTAATAATCAAATTTTTTTCTTTATTCCTTCCTCATAGCTTGCATTCATATAAATTAAGAAACAGGCTAGTGCCAACATGGGGATGAACATCTGATTTGTGGCCTGTAATTAGCTGCTATATAAGTTAAATTCTTGAACAGCTCATGCCATACAATTTTCTTAGAAATAACCATAAAAGTGCATGATGCATTTCTTTATCGCTTGGCTAATCTGGAATTAATAGTCCCAAGCCAATCGAGTCTTAAAAAGTTCTGAAACAACGAAGTCAGGGTTCAACAAAGATCGGCTGAGTGATTGGTAATTGTATAATGACTCTAAGTATCTTTCGTAGGAATCTAACCAACTTTTGAATCTTAGAATTCCAAACTCTTCTGTAGATTTCAAAACTGAAAGATCTGTTATCTGCACAAGAAAGTCCCAGGACAGAAAGGTTAGTAGGCCGTGAAGGAGGATGATGAAGCAATGTGTGACATAAGATTCTGCTTGCTAGAGATGATGCACAGGGCTCACGGATAAGCTTTGGGAACCTGATTACTCTTCAGAAAGTGAACATTTTGACAGCCACCGAGTAGGAAAATCGGAGGTTTTGTACTTACCCTATGCTTATAAACAGTGAGGAAAATTGATCTGGACATCCAGTGCTCTTAAAGTACATTCTTTATCATCAAAGTCAAGACGTGGTGCAGAATTCCAAATATAATTATTTTAACTCTTTAATTTATTCCACCGGGATGCTAAACAACAAAACAAACTACACAAAAAAACTGAAGTAGCGTGAAGTAGTATTCGGGCACCACTTGTTTAAATGATCCCTTGCTTCCTCTCTCTTCTTCAATCTTTTAAAAATCTGTAAGAGATCTCAATCCTTGGCCCAGGACAAACTTTCTCATTGCTAATGTCCCCTTGACAGTGATACTGAGACTCAACTGGGAAGGAGTATTCTTAGGCTGTCTTTAATTGTCTAGAATTACTGTGCTCATTTATGTGAAGTCTGCAGTAGGCTTGCACAGAGCTCACAGGACATCTTGTTCTGTCTCAAAAGGCTTGAATGAACTGCTGGGGATGTGAAAGCAAATCACCTGGTTCCCTTCGGCATGGAAGTTCTCATGGCTACAGTGCTGTGCCGGCTGTTTGGTGATACATCATGCTATACTAGGAACATTATGATTTTCAGAGTTCTAAAGGCTGATTTCATACGAGGCTGCTTCCATGACTGTCTTAAAACAAACATCTCAAATGGTCTGATATTTCAGAAATATCAGAAAGCTTTGCATGGTCTTAATAGGGAAAGAAAATTAAGTTCGATAAATTCAATTAAATCCAGTATATGTCTTGAGGTATAAGCCTATCTAATATAATATTAGGAGAAAGGGAGAAAAGGCTTAGGAATCAAATATAGCCAATTACAATCTGGACTTTTGACCAATTATCCACGTGTACTAGGAATTGAGTGTCCTGGCAAAGACCTAAGCAAACCAGGGTGAGCTGGTGACTCTGTCGATACCATTTCCTTTGGCAAAACATTTCGCCCTTTGTGTAGCAACTATTACCTGATTGAGTATATGCAGAGAGGATATTTGTTTTTCCTGGGGTGATTTTGAGAATTTTATGGGATCGCTCAGCTATTTGTTAAGTGCTATGTGCCTGATCTTGTGGTTAAGGATTTTATGTACTCAATTTTATCGAATCCTTGAAGTTTAATGAAGTGGCCAAGAGCAGCTCGATTCTCTCTGCCTGGGTTTGAACTGTGGCGCCTCCACTCACTAGCTGTGTGAACGTTAATCTCTGAAACATTTTTCTCAACTATAAAATGGAAATAGCTTCAACTTCCCAGAGTTACCATTAGATGTCTAGAACAGAGTAGGAAGACATGATTTCTACTTTTATACAACTTGCTCTCTTGAGGGGTATGCGGAAAAAACGAAAACAAAAACAAAAACAGATTACATAGGTGATTGTGGAATTCACAAGTACCTTGACAAGAGAGGTTTTGTAATAGAAAACTACTTCTAAAGATGGAGCGGGACCTACTTTATGGAGAATTATGCAGAGAGAGCCTGTCTGGAGAAATAATATGTGGGCTGACCTTGAAGACAACAAAGAAACCAACCAGGGAAAGAACTACCAGATCATTCCTGACAGAAGAAATGGCAAGAGGAAAAGGCCTGAGGCAAGAATAATTTTGCTGGTGCAGAGGAATGGGAAGGAAGTTGTTTAGTTTAGAGTGTCCCCCAAAGAAGGAGGTGCTATGGCAGTTGGGAGGATATGGTTTGGCAACCAACAGAAGCACTGGTATTTAATGATATAAACCCAAAGCAACCTACATTCTCTTCTGCTGTCTCCCAGACAGTGAAACAACTTTCATAAGAGTTGTGTAGCCAAGTGTCAGCAAAATCTACTAGAACATGACCCAAAACATGTCTTCAGAACTAGACGTAACCTAGAAAACACACGGACAGCATCATCTGAGCATTTGAGGGGGAGAGTGGATGGAGCGAGTGGTGAGGGTCCAGGAGTTCTGAGAACGCCCTCTTCTTGCTCACTGATCTACCTCTCCTTTATTCTACCAGACAAAATGAGCACTGACTGCTTTGGAAGGAATAAAAATAAATGTATTTTTTGGTTTTCTTACCTTCTGAGCAATTGTTTCTGGTTTTATAAACTGTAGACTTTAATGTTTCAGGATTCCTTTTTCCTAAGGAAAACACCATCCTATTACTGTTCTATCTTGCTGGGGAAAAAAATCAATATTCAATAGAATGAAAGCAATGTGAGCTCTTTTATTATGCATATGTGTGTTTGGGGGGCTAATCTGAAATAATTATCCCCCCTTCAAAAATCTACATCACCCAAATATTATGACAGCCTGACATTCTACTATTAGTAATTAATTGCCTAAGGCTAACACCAGATTCTCCCTGGAAGTGCGCATACTACAGACACCTAAATTCCATTTTCAGTTTTTATTTCAGTGAGCTTGTCCCTGATGACAATATAAGAAGGAATACGGGACACCTGAGTGGCTCGGTCACTTAAGCATCAGACTCTTGGTTTCGGCTCATCTCATGGGTCATGAGTTTGAGCCCCGTGTCGGGCTCTGTGCTGACAGCATGGAGTCTGCTTGGGATTCTCTCTCTGCCCCTCCCCTGCTCATGTTCTCTCTCTCTATCTCAAAATAAATAAACTTAAAAAAAAGAAAGAAGAAAAAGTTTCAAAGATTTTGAAAGGAGAATGAAAAGCATCTTAGAGAGATAATTTGGAGGAGAGGTTGCATGAAACACACTTTAGGAAGTAAAGGCAGAGAGTGCAGCTATATGTTGTTTAAAATGAGGGCAATGTGTGGGAGATTAGAGGATAAAGAGGGAAATTGTTACTGTGTAGTTATTCTTGTGAAATCTTATATTGGCCAAAGCTTTTCCAAGGTCTCCACCAAATATAGTCTCCGATACTGTGATTCTATGAATTATATTTCCCAAAATCTTTGCTGGTTCGTTCCCTTCCAAAGAAGTATCAGTAGCAATAGTCAGACATGATCTGGCCATATTCAAACACATCCAAAATTTCCAACAATATTTATAAATGTATATGTTATATATTATACACAGATCCTCAGGATCCATCATTCTAACACCTGTTTTGACTCTCCCATCAAACAGTTCTTCTTTTAAAGCTTTTATCCAAATTTCGAATGCCAGTTTTTTAGTTACTCATCTATCTGAGAAATCATAGTATGAATTTGTATTTTTTAGCTTTCGATTTTGAATATTAGAGCTATAGAAAAGTTGCAAAAGGAATGCAAAGAATTCTCATAACACTTCACTCAGTATCCCCTAATGTTGTTAGCGTCTCATAATTTCTCTTTCTGATTTTGATGCTTTGGATGACTACCAATCGGCTATTTTGTAGAAAGTCTTTCAATTTGGGGCTATCCAAAGTTTTCTTTCCTCCTTAGAATGAGGTTCTATATCTTTGGCAAAAGCATCATAGAAGCAAAGTTGTGTTCTCTCCAGTGTATCTTATCATGGTGTCCGTGATGTTATGATCTGATGATGTTCTTGATCTCTTGATTAGGGTGTTATCTGCAGCATTTAGCCACTGCAAAATTACTGTTTTCCTTTCATAACCAGGAGAGGATGATAAATATTCTGAGGAAGCTGAGGAAGATACTTTGAGGCTGTGTGAATATCCTATTCTCCCCCAAAATATATAATTTTGATAATTTTAGTGTTCATTGGTAGATCTTGCATGAAACAATAATTACTGTGGTGTTTACCCACCAGTGATACTGCATTCCCTTCTTCCTTTCTAAGTGTATTAGTAGAAATCTTTTATAAGAAAGACCTGTCCTTTATGAGACATTTATTTATTTATTCAATTATTCAGTTTTGTATGGGCTCCTGGATAATTATTTTGTTCTATGAGCAAGAGTTCAATACAAGTGTTATTATTGTTTTGCTCAGATTGTTCTATATTTGGCCATTAGGTTCCCCCTTCAACTTGGGTTCTGTGTCCTTTGGTTATGCTCTATCCTTTTCTGAACATACTCTCATTTTTGGTACTACAAGATACTCCAAGCTCATCCTATATTTTCTCAGCCCCAGCCTAACAATTGAACGCTTCTTCGAGGAGTTCTGGTTGGAGAATGGTGTTTAGGAGCCAAAATCTAGGCACTAGTGGTATTCATCATTATCAGGGTTTCACTGCTCTGAGGCCCTCCCAGCAGATAGAGTTAGGAAATGTATGTGTGTATGCTAACGCCTCCACGCACACACACATCTGCGTTTATTTGTGTGTACCTGTGTGTGTGATTTCATAGTAATAACTCTGGTTCCAACCCAATGCCACAGTATTCATTTCAGCCCTCCTCTTCATTATTCGTAACTTCTTTCTCCAACAGTGACACATCAGGCTTTCATTATATTAAAAAAAGCTTTCCTTCTTTCACCATGATACCCACATAAAGTTGTTATACAATAATTAACCCATACCTTTGTGAGAGATAGATTTACTAACTGGAATTAGTATTTATGTAGAGATCTTTTGATCTTGAGACTTACAGAATCCAGTGAATGGATTGTTTCCCAAAGTTATTTATGTTACTTATTTCCTTCCCCGCCCCTCCAGTATGGCTTTATAATTTATTTGTAATACAGTTAGGTTCATTTGATATAATTTTATTACATTTTGGAGTTCTCCCAGTACATTCTGGTTGATTTTAATATTGGATTAATTTGGGAAGGTGTTTAATTACAACAGCCTGAGAAGTCAGAGTTTTACAAAAGGGTACACATGATGTCACGGTATTTATCCTGACCCTTATAAGCTCATTCCTATTTATCTCTTCTTTTACTCCTTCTAACCATCCATTTGTAAGTAACCAATCTTTTTTAGTTCCCAGTTTATCTTTCCTACGTTTCTGTTGTGCAAATGAGAATATACATGTGTATTTTTTTATATTCCCTTCTTTGTTACATGAAGGGTAGAATATTCTAGGTAATTTCTGTATATTTTTTTTCTCTTACCAGTATATCCTGGATATCACTATCATTCCACAGATATCTTATCTATTTTTATCAGCTGCATAGCGCTCTATTAAACAGATGTACCATAATTTATTTAACCATCTTCGTAAGTATGGACATTTGGGTTTTTGCATTATGTCACGATTATAAACAGTGCTGGAGGGAATAACCTTGGACATATGTACTTTCATACTATTGTTCGTGTATTTCAGGGTAGGTTCCTAGAAGTGAGATTATTGCGTCAAAAGGCAAGTGCAGGGGCACTTGGGTGGCTCAGTTGATTAAGCGTCTGATTTCAGCTCAGGTCTCGATCTTGCAGTTGGTGGGTTTGAGCCCCGCATTGGACTCTGTGCCGACAGCTCATAACCTAGAGACTTGCTTTTGATTCTGTGTGTGCCTCTCTCTCTTTCTGACCCTCCCCCACTTGCACACTCTGTTTCTGTCTGTCTCTCTCTCTCTCTCTCAGTCAAAAATAAGTAAACACGAATTTTTTTAAAGTTTTTTTAACATTAATTTTTGAGAGACAAAGAGACAGAGTATGAGCAGGAGAAGGGCAGAGAGAGAGAGACACAGAATCTGAAGCAGGTTCCAGGCTCTGAGCTGTCAGCACAGAGCCCGACGCGGGGCTCGAACTCACAGACCGTGAGATCGTGACCTGAGCCGAAGTCGGCTGCTCAACCAACTGAGCCACTCAGGTGCCCCCACAAATTTTTTTTTAAAAAAGCAAGTGCATATATGTGTAGTTTTGTTGGGTGATGCTAAATTTTCTTTCAGAGTGTGCATAATTGTGTTCCTGCCAGCAATGCATGGCAATGCCAATTTCTTTATGCTTCTCCAGCAAAACACATTGCTTTTAGCTTAGCTAGTCTAATGAGTAAAAAATTGCATCTCAGGGTTTTAATTTTTATTTATTTAATTATCAGTTTCCAGGGCACCTGGGTGACTCAATTGTTTAAGTGTCCAACTTTGGCTCAGGTCATAATCTCATGGCTCTTGAGTTCAAGCCCCACATCAGGTTCTGTGTTGACAGCTCAGAGCCCAGAGCCTGCTTTGGATTCTGTGTCTCCCTCTCTGTCTGCCCCTTCCCCACTTGCGCTCTCTCTCTCTCTCTTAAAAATAAATATTAAAACCTTATGCGTTTTCATATTTTTCAAATGTTAGAAGCCCATTTTTTACCTTATTTTACAAATTTTTAATATTTTCCCCTATGTTTCATTCATTTCCCCAGAAATATTTGGTGTTCAATATCTAAGAATTTTTAAAATATAAAGATGGTAGCCATTTGTCTCTGATATACATTGTAAATATTTTCTCCTGGTTGTCAGTTGTTTTTTGATTTTGCTTATGGTGGGTTTGGTCATGCAAAATTTTTATTTGTATGTAAATGTATTTTTTCTCTTACTGCCTATGGATTGTGTATTGTAGAAAACCTTCTATGTCAATATCAGAAAGGAATCCATCCATGTTTGTTTTTCTATTATTTGCATATTTTCTTTTTTTCTTTTCTTTGTTTTTCTTTACATTTAAGATTTTTTAAAATGTTTATTTATTTATTTTGAGAGAGAGAGAGCAGGGTAAGGGCAGAGAGAGAGAGCGAGAGAGAGGGAAAGATCCTAAGCGGGCTCCATGCTGCCAGCACAGAACCCGAGGTAGGGCTCAAACTCATGAACTGTAAGATTATGACCTGAGTCAAATTCAAGAGTCAGTCGTTTCAGCAGACTGAGACACCCAGGCGCCCCTTTCTCTTCACATCTATATCCCTGGTTCAGTTGGGCTTTACTCTTGTGTATAGTGCAAGGTATGAATATAATTTTTATTGACTTTATTCGAGTGGTTACCTCATGGTTCCAGCACCATTTGTTAAAGAGACCATCTTTCCCACATGGATTTGAGATGCTACCTTTATCATGCAGTTAGCTTCCTTATGTATTTGAGCTCATTTCTAAACTTTCTATTCTATTTCACTGGTCTACTTCTCAGGTCATAGGCCAATACCACAGATTTTAGGTTTGGAAGCTTTATTATATATCTCATTATAGATAACTCCTTTGGTCCCTTTTTTTTTCTCTTTTGTATGCATTTTTCTGGATAGTTTTTCGTGTTTGTTTCTCTAAATAAACTTTATTATCAACTTGCCTAACTTTATAAATGGCTCATTTAATATTTTTGTTGAGATTGCCTGGAATTCATAAATGAATTTAGAGAGTTCTGACATCCTTGAATGTTTAATCTTCCCATATAAGAATAGAAAATTAACATGTTTCCATTTATTTAAGTCTACTTTTATGTCTCAATAGTATCTAAAAATTTCCCTCATGTAGTCTTGTATATTTTTGTTACATTTATTCTAAGTATTTAATCTTTATTGGTTCAATTTTATTTTCTGATCTTTAAAACATGTAAGCATTTGTCATATTATTACAGGTGTGCATCATAATTATTGAAACAGTTTTGCAATATTTCACTGGAATTATATGGTTTTAATGTGGAATTTCACTTCCTCTTGCTAGCCCTATTGGATATTATGATGCATGAAGTTGCTTCACATGTTTCTTTCTTATTTTCTGATGATTTCCTAGAAATGGGTTATTACTTTAAATGAAGTTCAGAATGTATTTCTGAAATGGTTGAATTAATTTATAGTGTCAACAGCATTAAGTAAATTTGGCAGCCTTATTGTATCCTTTTGTAGCATTGATTGAGAATGAATTTTAAATGTAGTTAATTTTAGAGGGGCAAAATGTCATTTCCCTTTAATTTAAATAGTTTTAATGTCTTGAATCGCTTAACATATTTATGAACTTGTTCTAGTTTGAATTGTTTATTAACTGTCTAGTTTTCATAAATCTTTAATGCACTCAGTAGAATTATGAAAGACTAGCAAATGGGTTCCATTTACCCAGTATCTTTGTGCTAAAAATCTTCTATTCTCTCTGAGACATCCAAGCAGTAACTTCATTTAAAATGTGAGCTTTTAGGCCTAAAATTTTTATTTATATTTTAAATATGTGATTCTAGCTTCAAGCTAAAATATAGCCTCCATTCTTAACCCTTATCAATTCCAAACGTCTTGCCTTGAATTACGTCTTGGGTTACCTCACTCCAATTGCTACTGAATTCTCTTGTGGATATAAATAACCTGGAGAACTTGTTAACGTGAATTCTTTCAGTTTATTCTGAATCTTGGTTTCCTCCTCAGCCAATTGTCGATGTATTAGAGGTAAACAGTTTTCAATAATTCATCATCCTATATGAAATCGAAACCATGGCTACAGTGGAAACACCCTGACTATATGCTCGCCATTCCATGCCTGACTATTCAATATCATCAAGGTTAAATTTTGAAATGTCCTATTTTTTTCTTTACTGCTGGACAACTCATATCAGTCCTTGGCCACCTTGTCTGTTCCTTGGCTCAGTGGTCCTCCAACCTATCAAAATAAACTGTGTATCTTTAAAATAGAGTTAATGCAATTTTTATCTGTATCTCTGAGAAAAACTTTGCCTAAAACCTTCCTGATGCACACTCCTATCAGGAGGAATGATCTGTTCTTGAAGATGATGGTGTTTCTGAACTGCACGATATGTACTTTTCATCCCAAAGGACTGAAAATGTCATCTCTTCAAACTGACATTTTTCAGTGAACCACACTGTGAAGCTGAGATTTTTCTGTTGTACACCAAGATGGAGATACTGTGTTCTACACCCCAGGATGGAGGAGAGATTGACAGTTGTGTGTATTTGTTAGAACGTCTGTATGTGTATGTGTGTGTGTGTGTGCACGTGCATCTGAGAGAGAGAGAAAAGGGGGGAGGGGAAGAGCGAGTGCTCACAGGAAAATTCAATTCACACAGAAAGAACAATAGTTGGAAATGGTCGCATACACAATAACATGCAGTCACCAACCAATGTCCTTAAGGAACGCTTTCCCATGCATTTTACCAACGAAGGCTCAGAATTTTAAGCTGTGGATAAAACAAATGAACACAATTATCTAACATCTTTCTGAGACTTTATTACTGGATTCTAAGCATTATCAGTGATGTGTCACCCATGGCCTGTACCATCAATGCTAGACTGTCTTCTGTGTACGTCTTTACCGTTTGGTAATGGGTTTCACAGAATTCACTTCATCTTAATGACACTACTTAATCCCTCTATAAATTTGATTGTATTTTTCAGGGAAAATTATTCATTCATTCACTTATTTCTGTATCTATGGAAGAATTTGTCCACCATGACATTTATTCATTCATTCTTTTGTGAATCATTTATTTATTTACATTATGCCTTCTCTACAATGGATTTAGGATGGCTGGGAATATAGATTATACAGACTGTTGTCTCTTAAATTGTAATGTACATACAAAGACCCTGGGAAATTTTGCTTGCTAAATACAAGCTTTGTTTAAATAGTTCTGAATGGGGCCTGAGATTTGGCATTTCTAACAAGCTTCCTTCCAGATGTTGCCAATGTTACTGGTCCACCGAGTGCATTTTGAGGAGCGAGGCCGCAGTGGCCTTCTCGCTTCTTGAGGAGACGTTAGTAAGGGTTAACAATTAAGAGTAGCTTCACGAGCACCCATTTGTGTCTGAAGGAGTGTGTTTTTGGAAGTGCTTAATGCTCTCACACAGGGTATGCAATGTTTCTGTATAATAAGGATGCGATATTTAATTCTAAAAAATGTTTTAAATTTATTTTTTGAGAGAGAGACAGAGCAAGCAGGGGAGAGGCAGAGAGAGAGGGGGAGAGAGAATCCCAAGCAGGCTTCATAGTGTCTGCACTGTCTCACAAACTATGAGATCATGACCTGAGCTGAAACCAAGATTGGACGCTTGACCGACTGAGCCACCTAAGGTGCCCGTAATTCTACTTTCAAGAAGAATGTATTCTTTCCCAACTAAAGATGTTACATCCATTCAGGTCATCTTCAGGATAGATGAACAATGGCCCAACAGAGAGACCACAGTTCTGCAAGGCTCATCTGCTCTATATTTCATAGATAAATAGGCAAAGATTAAGAATGATCTGTGATCCCTAGAATGATTCTGAAGACAAAAGCTGTGCTCCCTGAAGCACACTGGGCACACAACTCGAATGTTCCAGAGCCATTTCATTTGTCTGTCTCCCTTTCTCTCTGCCCTTTCTCAGCTCATGCATTCCCTCTCTCTCTCTCTCTCTCAAATCAATAAACATTAAAAAAGAGAGAGATCAGTTCATGTTCCCTGACCACATGCTTCATCTAAAAACAATAAAAAAGAAAAGTAATGCTTAAGCCAGCTTAAGATTTGGCTCAGCTGCTTAAAGAAGGAAAGTGATTCTGAGGTTAACTCAATGTACCTGTCATTTGTTTTCAGTAAACATGTGCGATTTTCATCACGGCAGATGGCTTGGTGAATTTCAGTGAATTTCAAGCAGTCTGTTATTTTACCTTTCTTAAATTTTATTTTTATTCCTACATAAAGCTCTAGATTAAAGAAAACCTCCAGATATCGATATCTATTCCACATATTTGGGGAGTCACACCCTACCTGAGTATAATAGTCAAACTCAAACTCGGCAGTTGGGAAACTACAAACTGTAGTCCCGATATGACTTGCTACCTCCTTTTGTAAATAAAGTTTTATTGTAACACAGATACATCCATTCACTTACATATTGTCTACGAAAGCTCTCGCACTACTATGGCAGAGTGGAGTAGTTGCAACTGCGATCATGTGGTCTGGAAAGCTAAAAATATTTACTATCTGGCCTTTATAGGAAGTATTTGCTGCTCCTGGTTAAGAGGATAGGGAAAAAAACTAGATTAAACACCTCCTTCATAAGATTCTATGTGATCAGGACAATTACTACATGGTTTTGTGATATATTAACAGTGTATGTGCGCGCGCGCACACACACACACACACACACACACCAGAGGGACAGAGAGAAAGGTAGATATGCATTCCTAATAGATAAGAATCTTAGCGATCTTTCTCTTAGTGTACAGATAACAGATTTACCCCTAAAGACTCATTTAAAGCAGAAAAGATGGGACACGGAGGGCATATAAAAAGTCCCCTGACACTGAAAACAGTGAAAGAGTTGTATCACAATATAAATAGTGTTCCCTAAATAGTGAGAGAGCAATTAAATCCATGAACGAAGGTACAACCGCAACAGATGTAAAGAATGAACCCTGGAATAAAATTAAGTTTAATTAATTTATTACAGAAAATAAGGCAAAATTTTCTGGGCCCTCTTGCCGACTCTCCTTCCCCTTTCCCACCTTCCCATCACCTAAAAAGTGATCTTGACTCATGTGTTTAAGGTGTCTGGGAACAAATACAGGAAGGGTAATAACAACAAACAACAGAACGAGAAACATAATTGAGGTGCACTAACCTAATTGGAACATGAATGAGGATTGTGTCCTTTCTGTTATGTGATTGTTTGTGTCCTTCAGAGTATCCTGAAAACATAACCAGGGAAAATCCATGCCAAAGAAGGCAGAGAATCCCACGGGGTCAGACAGAAATCACATAGCTTTGCAGAGCTTGAGGAATTAAAAAAAAATGACCCGAAGTGAAGAATACAATATGATTAAGAAATAAACACTTCATAGGTCCCTCCCTGGTCACTGAGGTGCACACAGCGCTAGGCCAGTCTCCTGCTTACCCACGTAGTGACGTCATAGTTCAGACTAGAGTGGATTTGTGATGTTATAATAACTGACAACACATCGGTTGACTACAATGATAGTTTCTCTGCTCCAGAGTCGTCTAAGTTTTCTTTTCCTCTTCCCTTCCGAATATTAATATATTTTATTCCGTTGTCATTAAATCTGATAGCAACTCTGTGCGTGAGGTTTTAAAACATCTCTCAGGGCCTCTTTGGACTTGCTTGAATCCAAAAGTATTCAGGTGCGAAGACCGGTATTGCATTGGGTTCTGAAAAGGTGAAGCAGAAGTTTGAATGCTGTAGAAATCTGTTTTCTAGTCTGCTGAGAACATTTTGTCCAGGGTCAAATGTCTTCTTATGAGAATGAGCCACAATATTGATTGATCAAGGCCCATATCAGGCACGTTCTTCTCAAACCCTGGCCAAATAAAAGGGCAAACTCCTTCCGCCTTGGGTTCAACTTGACCTAATTTCAAGATCATGGCAAAACATATACCCAAAGCCTCAGGGAATCAGCTGGGTGGAATCAGTAATTCAACTGACTGAGTCCATCTACCTGGTATCTATCCAGGGTCCATTTGGTTGTGAGTGATCCGTGTCAGCCCCCAAGCTTCCTTATTCCCAACTTTCAGCCTCAGGCTAAGAGACAAATATTCTTGCCTGAGTTTTTTTTTTTTTTTGACACTATTTGGATCTCTATTGGCACTATAGCTATGTTGTGATCTCATGTTTTCCTGCCAACTCTTCGGAGTAGCTGGATTCTGTTCATTGTGCTTCCCAAGGTAGCTTTTCTTCTGTGAATTACTCAATTATCAAGAAGGAGGTACCTGAAGAAGCCCTTCTCCTCCAGGGTCCTGCTGTTTTTTTTTTTTTTTTTTTCTCACATCTTGGATTCACCTCTTTGGAGATTGGCCCGAATCAATCTCAATTCTCCCACTGTCTCAAAATCTGTGTATTGGACTCTCCTCTACAGTTCTACTGGATTATGTGTCCTCTTAGCTCCCACTTGACCAATTAAGCCACCTCATCATTCTGACAACTTGTTCTGTGTTCCCAGACACTCCTAACTTATAAGTCAGGTTGCATTATATGTAGCAAGACATGAAAAATGAGATTTTTCTGAAACAAAGAATCTTACTCCAAAGAATCCCTATCGATGAAGATTCTCAGTTATAAGCGACTGAACCTATGGCTAACTTAAGAAAAAAAATAATGGCTTACAAGGATACAAGGTAGCTCATTACCTACAGAACTTGGTGTAGAAATGGTTAATAACCAATGTAAGAAAGAAGAATTAATATCACACAAGATATACAAAAGTGCGGACAAAATCACATCAAAGAAGCTTCTCATTAGATGATGTTTATTGGTACCATACGTCTGGTATTGCCACCATCAAATGCTCACCCCCCCAGTATATCTGGATTCCTGTTGCTGCCACCTTCACAACAGCCCCAGTAATTGCCATTGCCACCATGAATAATGTTTAACTAGCCCTGTATAGCTGAAGCGGTCGACCAAGATTCAAAGTTCAGGGAGGGTGCATCTAGTTGGTCTGTGCACTAACGGTCAAGGATGGGAGATGGTGTTTCTATAGTGGTAATCGGGGCCCTATATTTCACCTAGATTCAGATAATGGGGGAGTCCTGAAAAATAAAAAAAAAGAAAGAAAAATGGCCAGATGGTAACTTCAGTCATTTGTTCCCCAAAACACATATCACAGTTAGACTGGAGCTAGACGGAATAATGACCCATAACGATGCCCATGTTCTAATCCCGGGAACTTGGGAATATTTCGAATACGTTACATTACATGGCAAAGGGAAACCAAAGCTGCAAATGGAATTAAGGCTGGTAATCAGCTGTCTTAACAGATAGAGACTATCCTGGATTCTCTGGGTGAGGAAAATGTAATCTCACAGGGAGAAGAGAGAGCAAAAGGGAAGGTCAGAGTGATGCCATGCGAGAAGGAATTGGCCAGGAATTGAGTTTGAAGATGGAGAAAGGGGCCTGTGACCCGAGGGAAGAAGACACGTTCGGCAAGCTGGAAAGGCAAGGAAACAGGTTCTGTCCTACAGCCTCCAGATGGAGGTATGGCCCAGATGACCCCTGGTTTTTAGCTCAAAGATCCGTGTTGGACTTCTGATCTATTTAAGGCAATAAATTGTGCATTGTTTTAAGCCACTAGATTTATTATAGCAGCAATAGGAAAGCAATGCGAGAGTCTTTGACTTTATATTCTTTTGGAGCCAATTAAAATCCCTACCCTAGGTGACAATTAAAAAAAATACCATTAACTTAACATCTAATTAATAGACAAGAACTTTGCGATTTTGCTGCTGAGGATTTTTATTTTCTCATGATTGTGGGAAGAGTTTCAAGTGTTTAATACCTGCTCAAAAATATGTTTCTTAGAATAATATCCAGCTAATGTATGGGAAAAGCCCAGCATATACCAAAAGCAAAGAGAAGCTTCCTATAACAGTATTACTGATAGACATCGGAAAGGTCATCCCCAAACCTCAGATTCAGTTTTCTTGTCTGGTTTTCACTTTATGACCTCCGTAAACCTTAGAATTTTTCAATTCCCTTGCAAGTTGTTGGTTTTTGGAGGGTAATGATTTCTCCCAAAACCAGTAAAGTTGGTACCTTTGTTCCCCAATTGTCCAGCGTAAGTTGTAAACTGTGGAATATGTGATTGGGTAGAGACAGGTTTGTAGTTTTAGGAAGTTATTCGCATTAGCTTAGCAATAGAAATAGAAATTTCTAAGTAATTCGCTGCAATCGTTTCTAGATCATGCGGTCAGCAGATTTGTTCTGTAAAGGCCGTATGACATCCTCAGGTCTGTGGGCCAGAAGGTCTGTCTCAACTACCCAGCTCTACTCAACGTAGCATGAAGACAGCTACATTCAATACACAAACAAACGGGTCTCGCTGTGTTTTGATAAAATTAGATTTGGTCCACAGGTTAGTTTAGCAATCGTTGGTCTAGGTTATGATGTCTGCTTGGAAGGGAACCCGGGAAAAGAGCAAGCTAGAAAATTCAGTGCTATGTACTAGTCAGATGAAGTGGTAGAATCAATGCCCCTGAAATGTGAGGTGCATTCCTGGGCTATTTCAGATACATGTCAGAACGAAGAGCGACGATGTAGGGCATCAGCCCAGTGGAGACTGAAAAAATGTGATAATTGAAAAGGCAGCTATTTTTACTTGTTCTCCCCCAAAGATTCCTATGTATTTCTTTGGGTACCATATTCTCTCAGGAGCACACAATTTTGAAAACAGTAATTGGGTCCATTTTGATTGTTTATTCTTTTACAATTATGGATGTTTCTAACGCTCTCACAAAGCTCACCCATCCACTTAGGAGAAGTATAGTCAGTATAGATGGAGGATATGTTCAAGAAGGGAAAAAAAAGTGAAGCAGAGAAGCAATTCTTTCAGGGGTATGAGCAAATAAACTAAGAAAATACAAAATATGAGGAGGAGGGAAAGAGAGAGAAGGAGAGAGACAAAGAAATTGATTCTAGATCCTAGATTTCTGCTAAATAATGTACCCTAAATTCCGAAATCATTGATATCCCTTTGATTGTATGCCCTTGAATAGTATCTTTAAAAATAAAAGGATAATGTGCTGTAGTGGAATGATTATAGAGTAGAAGATACCGTGGGGAAAGGAGAGCCTCTTTAACAAATGGTGCTGGGAAAACTAGATAATTATATGCAAAAGAATGAAACTGAATCCCTTGTGTATCATTGGTTGTAAACTGGCCCAGCTACTATGGAAAAACAGCACGGAAATATAAAGAAATATATACAAGAAATATAAACAAGGGAGTGCTTGGGTGGCTTAGTCAGTTGAGCATCTGACTTCAGCTCAGGTCATGATCTCACAGTTCGTGAGTTCGAGCCCCACGTTGGGCTCTGTGCTGACAGCTTGGAGCCTGGAGCCTGCTTCCCATTCTGTGTCTCCCTCTCTCTTTGCCTCTCCCCCACTTACGCTTCCTCTCTCTCTCTCAAAAAAATATCAATAAAAAACATAGTACCCAGTGCCTGACTTTCAGTTAGGAAATAAGGAGTGGGAAACATAGAGGGAGGAATTAATGCATATTCGTATTTCTCTTCCCTTTAAACTCCAATCTCCTTGCCCTTCTTTTCTTTCCCATTAACTGAAAAGTCACAACAATCAAGATCCGTTGCTTCTCCCTCCAGTAAGAGGAATATAGGAAATACTGATCTTCAGATCCACCGCTGGAAATTGTGAGTTAATTGGCATAGCATGCAGTCTAGACATCACAATTATTAAGGTTCCCCCTGTGATTCTAACCTTTATCCAGGATTGAAAACCCCTGCCTGAGAAATGGTCCCTAAGACCTGGATGGACTATCAACATTATCTGGGAAGATCCAGGTACAGGAGGAAAAACTATAGATTCCTAGAGGCTCTTGTGATACTCACTGGTTCAGAATTTCTCAAGGCGACGTCAGGCATTTTTAAGTGCTTCATAGAAAAACTTGATGAGATCCCATGTTTAACTTTTTTAATGTTTACTTATTTTTGAGAGACAGAGAGAGGCAGAGTGCAAGTGGGGGAGGAGCAGAGAGAGAGAGGAAGACACAGAATTCGCAGCAGGCTCCAGGCTGGAAGCTGTCAGCACAGAGCTGACGCGGGGCTCGAACTCATGAATTGTGAGATCATGAACCAAGCTGAGGTCGAATGCTTAACCGACCAAGCCACCCAGACACCCCATGACATCCTATGTTTCAAAACCACTATCTGTGTCCCTCTCTCTCTTTCAAAAAATAAATAAACATTAAAAAATTTTAAAAACCCCACTATCTTAAAGAAAATGGAATATGTACCAATAATTACTCTTCTTCACTTTTTCTATGTATCTTCTGCATTAAATACTTTGGTTCAAGCCCTGATGGATAAAACAAAACAACTTAGAGAAGGTGGCTTAAGGCCTTAAAAATATTACATTCTCTTGTCTGGTTTTGAAGAAATATCAGGCACTTGCCTGGACAGACTGAGTTATTTCCATGACG
This sequence comes from Paradoxurus hermaphroditus, assembly GCA_004024585.1. Classification (NCBI taxonomy): domain Eukaryota; kingdom Metazoa; phylum Chordata; class Mammalia; order Carnivora; family Viverridae; genus Paradoxurus; species Paradoxurus hermaphroditus. Next base: position 10,807 of record PITB01014506.1, on the reverse strand, counting down.
CCAAGGAGAAGCGTAAGCCGATCTTTATTTGACTGCAGCCTTCCACAGGCGTGTAACACTATATCTGATGACCGATCTTGGGTAGAGAAGAGAAGGTGGAAGGGCTCTGTGGAACACAGGTGTTAATCTTCCAGGAGAAGGCAAGATTTCTCCTCCTGGGTAAAGTATCTTTAAACATTGATCTTTCACAGCTTCCATGAAAACAAGCTTTGTATTGTGGGCACCTTTCAGACATTTAAAAAATTTAGTCCTAGGGCATTATTCCATTTGCAAAAGGACGCCATAATAGGACAAGGCAAATGACTCTCCCTTCTCTTCTCTTTCCTCATTACCAACATCCCTCCAACTCACACCAAGTGCATAACCGCCAAGCAGACGGCAAAGCAACTGGAGATAAACAGTGCTCTGTGGTGTTTGGAGAGACCAGGCACCAGGTCTTACTTGCTTCCGAATCTTAAGCCCCTAGAAAAGGGTTGGGACGTAGTAGATATAACAAAAGAGTATTTAATGAATGACTCTAGGGAGGAAGAATTTCATGTAGAGGACAAGATGCAATTTTAGAATGCCAAAATTCTGGAACGGTGTTAGGGACAGAGTCCTGAGGACGCCAGTGTCCAACATACAGCTTTCCAAACAAGTTCCAGGCGTTTGTTGCATTGTCCTTTGAGGAACACGAGCCTAAATTTAGATTATTTAGGTCTAGCAATCAAGTCCTTCTCTCTGGCATTCCCTGGAGATCCCACACAAATAATCTCCATTTCTTCCTCCCCACATCTTCGGAGATAAACATACCAACCGAAGATTTAGTGTGATGCATTCTACAGGGCACTTATATGATTGACTAATACAGAGTGTCCAATTATTTTCATTGGGTTGTCCTAATTGGGTAGTTAAAGCTCTCTTTCCCTCAAAGTGGAACAGTAGCTCATTGCTATTTGGATCTTGAGTCATAGTGAAGAAACTGGCCCATTTTCAGAATTTCAGTGCCTTAGTTATTTATGGCGGCCCATAAACCCATTCTTCCTCCACCTCCCTGGACAGCAATCGCGAGGCTCTGATGCCAAGCTGGGAAATGTATTTTTCCAGGAGCAGCTGGCTTCTTGGCCAGCGCTTCTGGCAATGGTGTGGTCCCCTTTGAAGTCGTCTACTGGTCTGACTCGTGTTTTTAAGATGCGTGATGAACTGTTTGGGCTGTTGTGCTGTCGGACATGCTATTTTCCTTTTGACTCACCTTTTAAATAATGAGGAATTTATATCCATTTAATCCACATGGAAAAAAAAGCTACTGAAGCAGAGCATAACTAAAAAAAAAATTTTTAAATAGCCCATATATGGAATTTCCACAAAGTGAAATCTTAATGCTGGAAGCAACGCGAAAGGGCGTCTAGTCCAACTTCCTACAAAATTCAGGAATTTCCTCCATAATGACCCTAAGCAGAAATAAGTCAACATCTGCTGAAAAGCTTTTGATGAGAGGGCGATTACTCCTTCTTAAATCGGGCCACTTTATCGCTGGATTGCCCTGATTGTTTAAAAGCGCTTTCCTAAGACTGACCGTGAGATCTGCCTTCCCACGGGTTTCAGTAGCGGTGACAGTTCTGTCTGTGGAAGGGCGCGGAATGAACCTGATCCCCTCTTCGACACGGCCGCCTGGCAAAAGTTGCTCACTTTTTAGTCTTCCCAGGGCTGTCTTTTCCCGTTGTTGCAAACATTGCTACCTTCCGGTCAGAGAAGTCTGTCAGGGCATATCCGAAAAGATGTCACCCTCTTTGGAACGGCTCCCCGGGTTTCCTACCGCTCATTACTGGAGCGTGATAATTCCGTCATTGTAGACTCTTCTCGCTTAAGCTTTTTTAACAGCGTCACAGGGGCAGCTGACAGTCGATGAGGGACAACAGTAATCTCTGCAGATCTTTGACTCCCTAATAGCTTTGCCGTGTCCGCGGCACAGGTACTGTTCTGCTTCTCCATGATGCTTGAGAAAACTGAAGGTCAGGGAGATTCAAGTCTGCTCAATGGCCACACATCTAGTTCTTTCTGACTGCAAAGCCCTTAATAAACTACACTGTCTCGTTTGAAATAAATGGCAACTAACTATGAGTGGTTTGTGAAATAACTTGCCATGGAACCAGGATTTCTTTCTTTCATTCTTTGCAACATGGCCTTAAGTCTTGTCGCCATGCTGTTTACCACATCCCCACGAGTTATTTGTAATGGGAGGTGCGCATCTTTTGATTCCTTTGACCCATTTCACCCCTTCCCCGTTCTCTCCGTCCCTGGGAACCACCAATCCCACCAATCGATGCTTTGGTATCTATGAGCTTGGGTTTCTTTGCTTTTAGATTCCACATGTGAGATCATATAGTAGGTCTTTCTCTGACTTATTTCACTTAGCATCATGGCCTCAAAGTCCATCCATCCATGTGATCACAAATGGTAGCATTTAATTTTTTTATTATTTTTTTTAATGTCCATTCATTTTTGAGAGAGAGAGAGAGAGTGTGTGTGTGTGTGCATTAGTGGGTGAAAGACAGAGAGAAAGGGAGACACAGAATCCAAAGCAGGCTCCAGGCTCCCAGCTGTCAGCACAGAGCCTGATATAGGGCTCAAACCCATGAACCGTGAGATCATGACCTGAGCCGAAGTCAAATGCTTAACTGACTGAGCTGCCCAGGGGCCCCTGATAATTCATTTACATTTACATATACTAGATGGCTAGTGATGTTGGCTGTTATGTCTTCTTTGGAATGATGTCTGTTCAAATCCTCTGTTCATTTATTTTTATTTATTTATTTTTTATTAGAGAGAGAGAGAGAGAGAGCACCAGCAGGAGAGGGGCAGAGGAAGAGAGAGAGAATCCGAAGAAGGCTCCTTGTTGAGCATGGAGCCTGATGTAGGGCTCTATCCCACAACCCTGGAATGATGACCTGAGCCAAAATCAAGAGTCAGATGCTCAACAAACTGAGCCACCCAGGCGCCCGTCCTCTGCTCATTTTTTAAGTGGATTTTTCTCTTAGGCTGTGTAAGATCCTTATATATTTTAGATATTAATCATAAGGCTTCTCAGATATATGATATGCAAATAGTTTCTCCCATTCAGCAGGTTGCCTTTTCGCATCAGTTATGATTTCCTCTGTTGTGTAGAAGCATTTTGGTTTAGTGTATTTCTTTTTTTTTTTTTTTTTCATTTTTGACATAAAGACAGTCCCAAAACATGGAATTCTATCCGGATAATCTACTTCCAAATACGGTTGATACTTTCGGTTATTACGGCAACTCGATGGGGGTTAGTTTTTGTTTAACCATATTTGATGAGTAGAAAACTCAGCCTCCCAGTTGCCCAAGGTCACATTGCTAGCAACTAGGTCACCTCTGCATCTGGTCCTATTGATCGTTTTATTTTTTGATCACTGATCACTGCTGCCGCTTTGAGTGTATAGACTACTTTTTAGTTGTTTGCTGGATAGTGTAGGTGATACGTTGTCGATGCTCTGATTATATCATCTTCCTATAAATATTGTGGTGCTTTGTTCTGACAGGCAGTTAAATTGTTGATGGGTCCCTTTGGCCTGGCCCGTCTTTGTTTTAGACTTTAATAAGGATGATACATTTTGGTTTTCAATTTTTCTCTAGAAAATTGTCCTTTCTCCTAAGCGTGTGGCTTTTCTGGAAACTCAACTAAATTCCCCAGGGGGTTCACCACGGTGTCTCCGCTGTGTCTATGGCTGGACCTCATTTCTCACAGACAATGCAGCTGTGACGTCTCCGCCCAGCTCTCTGTCCTCCCCACTTATCCTCGGGGGTCCTCCCTGGGTGTCACCCTGAACGGGCACGTATTTGTAGCCGTTCAAATACCTACGGTGAAGTTTTGCAGCATTTTGGGGTCTCTTCTCTGCCACTCCCTCCTGTTTAGCTCCCCAAGCCCTAACTTTTGCTTCCATTACCTATTTCCTTTGTTCGAAACTAATGTTTGACTCTCCTGGTGAATTAGAAAGTAGTTTTCAAAGAGAGAGCAAGCATGAATGTGGGCATCACTCGATCCCTGCCTTCTTCTGAGAATCGCCCATCATTTCTCACTACCGAGAGCCAATTACACTTTTTGTGTTCATTTCCCTCCTTCCTGGCTTCTCTCCTTCTGTCTTTCACTCCTGGGTCAGGATCCATTCCAGACGGGCTATCTACATGGAAGCCTTTTGCATAGGCTCTGCTTTGGAGGCGCCTCAAGATATCCCCTTGTTCTGTCTTCATTCAGTCCTCATTCTCCCTTTCTCACAACTGTTCGCCTTTAAGATTTGCAAAATGCCATACCAAAAGCAAGACATACTCCTCGTGGGATTTCTCTGATCCGGCAACCCGAAAAGAAGAACTGAAACAAAAATCAATTATGAAGTTATAATTTATGCATGATTTCATTTAATGTATATTTATTGAGTTGATTACCGTGTTAGGTATCAAATGAACACGATGTAACTTCCATATTCAAAAATCTTACTGTGTGTGATGGAGAAACACATCCTTTGTACCAAAAAAGGTATGAGTAGATGTTTCATGCAGTGCAATGGGATTATCGCACTGCATAACGGTGTAGGTGTAGTAGGTACAGATTGAGGAGAGTTTCACAAAATAAGGGATGTTGAAGTAAAATTTTAGGAGATGAGTCAGCATGTGTCATACCGTCAATGGGTGAAGAGTATCTCAAACAAAAGAAACGGTTGGATCACAGGCATTGAGACATCCACAGCATAATTACTCAAGAAGCATGCCTTAATTGTGAATAGAGAGGCTGAGAGGTGCCGCTGGAAGAGAAGATGGCAGAAGTCAGACCACAGGTGAACTTCTCTCTCAAAGATGCCTGAGAATTCTCTTTAGAGTTGTGAATTTACAGCCCTTTTTATCATGGTGCCTGGGTGGCTCAGTCGGTTAAGCATTCGACTCTTGACTTTGGCTCAGGCCATGATCTCATGGTTCCTGGGATCAAGCCCATGTAGGGCTCTGAGCTGGCAGTGTAGAGCCCGCTTGGGATTCTCCCTCTCTCTCTCTGTGTCCTTCCCCCCCCCCAAAAAAAATACACAAACTTTAAAAAATAATTTAAAAAATAAAACCTTTTAGTCATTATTCCAGTTCTCTATAAGGAATATACTTTATGTTGTGGTTCAACACACACACTCACACAAACTCCTACTCACAGAAAAGCACACTTGTTATACCCATCCAAGAAGCAATAAATCCAATCCCAGAGAGTAATTACAGAAGGCTCCAGAAATTAAATGAAAATATGCCATGTATCTATATGAAAATGGATCAGCTATTATTAGTATCTCCTCCCCTCACATGCCTCAAATTCTGCTTTGTATTTTCCATTTTTATTTTGTTTGATCAAGATTTTGAAGGCTTTTAGGATGGGAGAAGGAAGAAATCGTGAAAGAGAGGTGTATGGAAATACAGCACACTCCAGTAGAAAAACTTAAGAAAATAAACTCAGATTGTGCCAAAGGAAATCAGACAATCAAGACAGAATGTTGGAAATAAAATACATAAGAGAATTTAATATGAAGTTATGAGGATAATATATTGATGATGAAATGCAAACAGTCAAGTGATCATTGTCATTTATAACTCAAGGATGATAAAAGATCTGTTCATTAATAGTATAGCCATTTAAACACAAAGTTGAAAAAAATGGGAGAATTATTATAGAAATGCATATAACTCAAACATTTAAAAGACTCAATCTCTTACAGTTTTTTTAAGAGTTTTTAACCTTGGACATCGTAGAAAAACTAGCCACTTCTATACTGAAGAAATATATACCTGAAATTATCAAACCCTTCAGTTTTACTTCCATTTTTGTTCCTTCTATTATATTCCAGAAAACTAAATTTAATGCTTATTATTAAAAAGAGCAAGTACAGATTGTTGGACACAGTATTCCTCCTTCCTTATTGCAGGCTCCTGGCCTGTCCACCTTCTTTGGAAGGGCACATCTTTACAGAGATACTGGACTTTACCCTACTCCACAGTAAATCTTGTTTGATACAGGCCCATCACGGTGGTGTCATCTTCCTTGCCAACTGCCAGGAAAGACCCAATTCTGGAAAATTCTGGTGGGCATCTCTGAGAAAGATTTTTTACATTTAAAAATGAGCAAATGTGGGAAATTCTACTTTTTGTATCTAGAATTTGTAACTCATTCCCAGCTCAGCTCTGACACATTCTAACTCTGTTATCTTGGGTAAGTTGGGATTGTTTAACTGCCCTGTACTTTAGTTTCCTTATGTATAAGCTGAGGATAATAATAGGTAAAACCTACCTCCTGGGGTTGCAACAAGGATTAAAAATTAGAACACTTAGAACAATGCCTGACAGGTAACTGAGCCCAATGTGTTTGCTGTTATTGCTATTAGCGTTATTATTTGAGGTACAGGAAATTACTTGAATTAAACCTGATCAGCTATTATCACCACGTCCTCATCTCGGATATTCCAAATTCCTCTCTGTACCTTCCATTTTACTTATTTTTTCCTTTGCTGAAAGTCCCAAAATAAAACCCAGGTTTAGCTGTTCTGCCTCCCATCTGTCACCTGTGAGGCCGACACCAGCTTCTTCAAACTGTGGGACCCTTCCTACCTTGTTCTTTTTTTCTACTCAAGACATTTCAAGTCCTATCTCTTCTCTTGAAGAACTTTTTGGACTTTTTAGGACTTTTCTCAAACTGTATTCCACCTCTACTCTTTCAAATTTATCTTTTTTGTCATGTATGGGATCAGACTGTGCTTGGCATGACTTCTGAAAAGTTTTTCAGAATTTATCTAGCGGCTCTGATGACTAATCCTTCTGTCTAATTTTTTCTCATTGGAATCGTGATTTAAAAATCAGAATTTTTTTTTAAAGAATCCCTCTGACATGGGATCAGACTTATTTTTTTCTCTATGAATATTTTGAAATCTCCTTTCCCAAAGCCAAGGTCACATCCAAATCTGCCCAGCAAATATAATTATAATGATTATAGAAAAAGCAGATGTCTGAGAAAATAGAAACAGTTTCAAGGGGCTGCCAGTTTGTCTACCAAGAGGGCAAGGGAGGAATATGCCTGCCAGTTTAATCCCTTGGCAGGTTGAAGTTAGAAGATATAAATGAGTATTAATCTATTGACCTATTTGGCTTTAAAAAGAATCTTGAATGGACGCGACGCTGTAGTTATTCTCCGTTTTACAAACTCCTTTAGCCATTAGAGTTAGCAGGTCTGTTGTAATAAGAATACCAGGAATGCTCTACAAAGACCATTCACCTGATTTGCCGAGTCCCAGCTATATATCAGGCACTGTACTAACTGCTTTTGATCAATAACTCGTGTAAACCATTGCTCAGGGGATACTGACAGAAACTGAAAAATGGGTTCAAAGGCTTAAGGCTGGGAAGTTTGGACCTGTGGGATTTGAACTTGTTAACCGTTTAATCCAACATCCCTGTGTTTTTGTGTTGTGTGTCTCTCTAAATGCTCATCCTACGTGCGCTCTCAGAACGAAATCTTTTCTGAGGTTGACAGAAGGGCCCGAGATTTTGCACATCCTGTGTTGTCGAGTTTTTATTTTATGTTTCTGACACCATGTTTGAATTTTCCAGCGATGCTTGGTCCAGTCGGGAGCACCTTGTATTCACTGTTTTCTGCTCACTAAATTCACACACACACACACACACACACACACACACACACACGGAGGTCTCCAGTCCACGACCAGCAATTAACATGTGTGATATTTCCATTTATGTAACTTGACTTCCTGACTTTGAAATCGTGCTTTTTCCTGAAGCTCTTACGAATAAATTGATCTTGTCGGACACATCATTTGCAAGGATGCTTACCGCCCTATCACAAAGCTCTGGTTGGCACGTTGTCACTTCCTAAGGATTATACAGCTAGTGCAAAGAATAAGATAAAACATCTGGTTAATGAATACTTTGAAAAATTGCAATAATTAAAATTATATGAACGCTTTATGCATTTTTATTGTGATGTATGTATAGCATACCCTCATGTACAAGTATATACAGTCATGTTAGATTCATATAATGGGGAAAAATGAGCATGAATAAGTTTTTAAAAAACAACCAACACTTCTGTTCATTTTCTTTTTTTTAATGTTTTATTTATATTTGAGAGAGAGAGAGAGAGAGAGAGAGAGAGAATGTGAGCAGGGGAGGGGCAGAGAGAGGGAGACATAGAATCTGAAGTGGGCTGAGCTGTCAGCACAGAGTCCGATGCGGGGTTCAAACGCATGTACCGCGAGATCACGACCTGAGCTGAAGTCGGAAGCTTAAACGACTGAGCCACCCAGGCGCCCCTTCTGTTCATTTTCTACCTTGGACATCCAGGGCTGGAAAAGTAAGGTCTCTGAAGCTACTGTTACTTGTTTAGAATTCCGATGACAGTTGTGGAGTGAAAGTGTTCATGCCCAGGGCAAGGGAACAACTTTGACGTTCCTATATCAAGAAAGCAGCTTTCTTTTCCCTCTATCTAGGATTCTTCCACTGACCAGAGTACAATCACCCAAGTCAAGTCATTGTTGTGAATGTAACAATGTAACACACTACACCCTAGCTGAATTGCGTATGGATTTGCGTGTTAGGAGACTGAAGCCCTACCTACTGCGCTAACGAGGCATCTTGTATTTGTGTGTTAAAGAGAGAAAGCAACAGAAGGGCAGGGAAAGAAAAGAGCTTAGCTAAGTTTGAAATAGTGATACCGCTCTCCGGACAAACGAACACAATCTTTAGGATTCCATGTGTCCCGAAATCTGGTTGTAACTGAGCGGGATTTGTCTCCGCAAGACCGTTTCTTCAAACACTTCTAAACTAACTTCCCCTGAGGACTCTACTAACCACAAATAACTGAGACAGTGTCTCCCATCTGGGAGGATCGCAGAATTTATCATCTGCGCGGGACAGTTTTGAGCGCAAACAAGGGGGCGCTGTTGTCAATTCGATCAGGACAACAGGCTTAAGGGGAGAAAATCAAGCAGACTGGCTCAGCCTACTCATCTTAGAGCTTGGTTTGGGGACAGTTGTCCTGGCCACATAAACCTGCAAGTACTATTTCACAGCCTTGTGAACAGTCTGCAAGACATGTCTGCAAATATATATGCGTTGTGGCCTGTGTGGGGGCGTCTTGATATGTTTGTAATGAACTGATGTCATATACACACGGCATATAAAAATAGGTTCACAGCCATATAAAAATACAATGCATAGGTAATTTTTTCCTAGGCCTTAATTTAGCTCGTGGGCTGGAAACTGTCAGCATGCAGGGGGTTAAGAGACAGCTGATGCCTCATGGAAACTTTGTAAAACATTCTATTTATAAACAATTCTATTTGGATATCGCATTTTCTATAATGCTATTGGCTTGTTTTATTTTTATACCTTAGAAAGTTTCCATGAAAGCGGATGAGCTCAGGGATACTTTTCTTTTAAAGTTTATACCTATTTCTGCTGGAGTCTGAACTTGGGTTTAAGGGCTGTAAGGACTTACATGTCAATTCTATAAGACAGAAACAAATTCATGACGAGGAATGCGGAGGTAGGGTCGGATTTGTGCACCTGTGTCATTGTTTCGACTCGAAGCCGTAGCACACCGGGGACGTTCGGAATCTTTAAACTGTGCTATTAGGTCTGCATAAATGACGGCTCCTAATTAAGCTTCAGAGAAAAAGGGTGCCTCTCCATCTTTGTGGAAAAGTCAACACCGTAAGAACAGGGTAACGTGAGACGTCACACACTGGTTGGAGGAAGAATTTGGAGTCACAGGAAACTGCTAGAACTTTTTTTTTTTCTTTCCCTTTTTCTTTTTTTTTTTAATGGACAATACTGTGATCTCAGAAATACTTGCATGTTGTCAACATGCCTTAAAAGGGCCTCTGGAAATTTGGCAACTTTAAAGCCCACCTCTATCTGGTTATAGCAATCCAATTCTTGAACAGATCCTAGGTTCAACGATATATAAGGAAACCTGTATTTTGTGGCTTTGAGGAACTGGGAGAGGGGGTAGGGTAGAATCACCCAGTTTTTGGAAACCCTCAATTCTTTCCTCCGTCAGACTGTCAGCGGAGTGTATTGCGCGCTTGGGTCCGTGTTCTGTTTTCCACTACACCTTGTAGTCAAGCTCTGCTCCATTATCTTCACAAGCTGGGCGCAGATCTTTCTCATCTTCTTTGTTTTACTTCTCTCCATACACCGAACATGATAGGTGACATTGGGCTTACCTTAATTCACAGGTGTTACCGGGTCTCTAGGTCTTTGTTCAACCATTCTTTCTGCCCCCAAATCTTTACCTCCTCAGCTCTTGCTTTTATCTTTAGGTCAAGAGGCCTGGAATTTGTTACTTGTCCCTGCCCCCCACCCTTTACAGTCACCGCAGTTGTGCCTCTGGGTTCATCTTTATGGTGGATGGGTTGTTTAGGAACCCCGGGGATATTAATTGGCGTGAGGGAATGATGGCGATGATATAGACAGTAACACTGAAAACAATTAATATTGGGATCAATTTCCAAAAAATGTGACTAGATCCTGTGTAACATAGGCTTCTGCTGGTGCCACTTGAAACCAGAGGAAATGATTATTAGAAAGCATGGCAAGGGGCGCCTGGGTGGCTGTCGGTTAAGTGTCTGGCTCTTGCTTTAGGCTTAGGTCATGATCTCATGGTTCATGAAATCGAGCCCTGAATCAGGCTCTATGCTGAAAGCATGGAGCCTGCTTGGGATTCCCTCTCTCCCTCTCTCTCTCTCAAAATAAATAAATAACTCTCCCCCCC